>JAHCHA010013399.1:122280-235487 GCA_027742795.1 Vigna hirtella | reverse complement strand
TTTATTTCCCAAACCCAACAATTCCAATCATCACAAATTCACTTAAATTCAACCATTTAAGCACAATTATCCCATCAAAAATTTGAATTTTAAAGCATAAATGTGGGCATAAATATGCACTCATCATAAGGTAAATTAGAAAGTGACATTAACATTAATGAAGAAAGATGAATTCTTGAATGCATGAGAGTGGATAGGATGAATCGGAAACCCCAACAACATAATCATTCATATTATACATCAACCGTTTTTGCATCTTTCAAGTCCATTGATCAAAACTTTGCATTCATGTTTATTTTTCATAGTTCAACAACAATATTTTCGATTACAACTCTAAGATAATCAACAAATCACATAATTGTTTAGACCGTGAGTCCTTTGGGAAACGATACTTGGTCTTACCATTTTATTATTACTTGATACGTTTCGGTACACTTTCCGAGGGTTAACAATGATGAAGCCTAGAAAGTTGGCCAAGTAAAGCTAGTCAGTTGTCAAATTCTATTTTAGAAGACAAACATCATTAATCCTAGGTTGCAACAAGTGTCCAAAGCATCAAGTGACACTTGATGAAAAGGACTCACCATGTAATATGGGAGGTGGCTCTAGCCTATGATCTATCAAAACCTAGAGACAAGTCATGTACAAAATACACTCAAAAAAACACAAGGAGTAACATGAAATAAAAGTTAATTCGAAAAATAGAATGGAATAAAGAATTTCATTATCAAGGGAAGAAGAAATCATTCTATTCATAAGAAAACAAGGTGTAAGAATGACATCACCCCAATAATGAGCAAGTATACTAGCACCAAGTAATAAGGCATGTGTAGTTTCAACCAAGTATACAATCAATAATACCCTTGTAAAACTCACGATCCTTAGGCCACCAAACTTTGACCCGTAAACCAACAAGATTTTCACCATATTTCTTTGTATCATACTCATTTTCTTTTCCTGAAGTAAGTTTCCTTTTCACATTTGCCTTGGGAGTCTCCTCTGAACTTGCATCTTTGGTAGATTTTGTACAAGATCTCGGAGTAGAAACTATTTCTTTGTCCACATTCATAACAGATGACTTTGCTACAACAGGGAAATCCTGATGCGGATAAATCTCCTAACTCAGGAATGAGCTATGGTATTGCATGTGTTGGAGAAGATAATGCTTTAGCTTATTCTAATCCCATTGAAAAGAAAGAGGATGTTGATTGTTCCAACCACTCTGAAGGTTTGAATATATTTGGTCATGAGGTGGGTAATGATTTGGACACCAAAAAGGTTGACAATAGTAAACAAAAGGCAGAAAAAGATACCAAGAGACCACGAAAGAAATCAAGCTCTTCTACACATGAATATAATTATTTCCCTTCAAACACAGCACCTAACAAGCCTTTCATTTTCCAGATTCATCCATAACATGGATAGAAACCAAATGGATACAATAACACTCATTACACATACATTCATCGACATATTAATTATTATCATTAAAACCACATCACACAATGCAAACAAGCAACTCCACAATGCAAACAACTTCACACATATTCGTAAGAACAGGGCAACCCCCAATTCGATGGACACATTGCACACAAGTAGGGAAGAACATGCCAATCAATTAATTGAGGTTGCGTTCTAAAATAGACAACTTACCTCGCACTCCAGAACACCAATTCGATGGAAGCCTCTATACACCGCGAAATCTCAACACAACATGTCGTCTTCGACTTCACCGCAACGACCTCCTGTCGTCAACGACCACAAATCAACACCCCTATCGTTGCAACAACCTCACGCCCACAGTCACAAACCACCACCCTAGCTGCAACACCTACAACGCATTGAAGAACCCTATCCACAAAATTCCACCGGACAAAAGGGACTGGGAGAGGGAGAGAAGCATGAAACAAAAGCGAGAGGGAGAGAATGGGAAGCACAATGGGATGAGAAGGAGCGAAACAGGACGGAGAGGGAGAAAATGGGGAGAACGACGCGAAGTCGAGATAGGTAGGGTAGAGTTTTGTCTTTAATGAAATTGGGGACGACCTCCTACAATACCCCCAATTACTTAGTTTAAGGGGTCGAGCCTCTTATCGAAGGCTATAAACCCCTCGGTAATGCACTTTTGGCCTTCGATAATTATATTTCACCATGGCCGTTTGTAATGCTCATTTGGCCGTCAAGAACACATTTTTACGAACGGTCCATAGGCCTTCGGTAATATTCCTCTAGTAATAAGCCAAATTGTTGTAGTGTAGCCACTTGTAAGTTTATTTGCCTTAAGCAATTGTTTTGAGAGTTACAATTTGGAGATGTCACTCTTAATATCAATTCTAATCTTGTCTTTCATAAGAGGACCAAACACATTGAGATTGACTATTATTTCATTCGAGAGAAGATTGTATCTGGAGACATCAAGACTGAGTTCGTTAATTCAATCAGTTAGTAGATATTTTCATGAAGTTTTTACGAGACCTGAGAATTGATTATATTTGTAAAAAGTTTTGTACATACGATTTGTATGCACCAACTTGAGAGAAAGTGTTAGATATATTACTTTATTTGTATTTCGAGTTTTGCCTATATTTCTTTTTCTATTATAAATAGAGTATTCTATGTATGTATTCAACATAAGGAAGATTAATCTCATATATAGTTTTTTACTATATTCAACAAAAAGAATACTTACTAGCACTTCATATATAATGACTTATTGTAAATATGTTGTCATATTTTTGCTTGGAACATAACGTCTTATACTCCACTCTTTGACCCATAACTCTTTAGAGCACTTATTCCCATAAAAAGCATTTGTAACACATATTCCTAGCATATGGAATGACGGAACCAAGATTTGTAACAACTATTATTAGCCTTGAAATGTTTTCTGTATTGATAAATTTGAAAGTGAAAGAGAGAAAAAATGACTAGAAGAGAAAAACGCTTTCTTCTTATCAGCACTTTATTCTATTGTGATATAAGAGGATTCATCATTTGAACCAAAAGAGTTCATCAGGACAATTCCAAGTCATTTCCCAACAACATATCTAGTATCAATAAATTTCTTACGCTCACTCACTCTTGGTCAGGGTAGTCTGGATAGACATGAAAAGGTCACACGTACTCAGATACTAAAGCTTGGTTCAGATAGAGAAAATGTATAAATAAAAAAGTTAACTAATTTTAAATACTACAACTTGATTAAGCAGAAATAATCTGATACTACTGTTAGAATTAAAATACCTTGTAATCTAAACTAAATTTTAAATCAATGCTGAATGAACGCTTATCTTTTTTACTTTGCACATATTATTTCTTTTAAAAGAAACAAATCCACATGAAAACCTTACTACCCTAGCATGATATTGAGCGAATGGTAATATGAACCTGCTTGCTGAAAATAATGTCCATCGTCGAGGGATGGCAAAAAATTGTTTACCACAGCAGCAGCAGCAGCAAAAATCTACTGAATGAACAAGCAATCATTCCACGCATGTTTTATAAGAAAAAAGCTGGAATTCCCAAAGAAAACACATGTGACCACCTTAAATGCAACATCAAGTTAACAAAAGGTCACTTGATTCTAACTTCAAAGTAATAATGACACGGCATCTTGATAACTCGGTGTCTGTATGCTATTTCAAAGGAATCTAATTTCTCATTCTAATCTGCACTGGCTTTTCTTTCTCCTTCATTAACCAAGCTTTTCTGGTTCGGGTTAATAATACCAGTGTCCACCACGAGGTCAGGGAAAGAGTCTAGTTTCTCATTGTCCGAACAATCATCAGTATTTGAGTCTAACCTAGTAGAATCTAAAGAAGGAACATGAGTTGGAACTGATGACGGAGTGTTTTCCCTAGTCCAAAAAGCAAGAATCTTCTTGTCATCCTCTTTCATTCTATCAGCATATTTATTTATGTCAAATCCTGTATCATCATTCCCACCAAATGCAGATTCAAGTTGGTCAAAGTCAAACAAATCCTCCATAATCTTCTTGGTGTTTTGATCATCCGAGTATGCGAACTTGACTTTATTATAAGTCTTAGTCTCTAGTATCGGCTTTACCATCTGCAGAAAAATATAGTGTAATCAGACAATGTCGATATTAATGACGAAAATTATTCATAGCTATAAATAAACAAACTAATTAACAGGTTTCGGAAAATGTTAAAAATCAAATGAATAAAGATGAAAACTTGTATTCCGTCCATGACAAACACAAATAAGAGCTTAGATCCAGTGCTTCAGTTCTAGACCTAGCGGACTCCAATTTTCATCTCATCTTGAGTGGCTAAAATTACACCTGAAACAGAGTTTCTAAACAAAAAAATATCATTTTTGGACTTATTTTAGTCTAGAATCTAAAGTAGTTGCATCACATTATCAACTTGTGGTTACATTCAATACTAGAAAAATAAAAATAGATATACCGGACTAAAGAGATATGGAGGCATGAAGTGTGATAGTTAAAACTTTCACTTAATTACCGTGAAAAATGGTTCAAAGAACTTGGGTGCATTGTAAAGTATTGCCAGACCCAGGCGTTCAGGATAATGTTCTTGTAATACATGTGCAGTTTCACGCGTCACCTTTATTGATATATGTGACATATTGAAACCCTGGAAGTCAATCAACCAGACCATTTGTTCTTGTTCTGGTGGAAGATTAAAAATAGCATTCTCCATGCAGTATACCAAATATTTAATTTGTCCTTTAGTTGACTTTGAGTTCTGCACCCAAAAAAGAACGAAAATAAATTGAAGCATGGATAACATTCCTTTACAAAAACGATAACACTTTAATCAGTTATACAGGCACAATCTATTAAATTTGATCTGTCTTCAAGCAGGGAGAATAAGAGTGTTTCTGTTGGATAATATAAGTCAGGTTCAATCAATTTCAAGTATGGTATTAAAGCCTGTGTAGTCTATAAGTCGAGCCAACTGAATATGTCCAATCCTAAGTTTCAAATTCTACATTAAATTCAATACATTTCTAATATGGTATCAAAATCTGTCTAGTCTTCAACATGGATCACCAAAATATGTTGTCTTGCATACTTCATGATTTATATGTCAACTCTTTAGGCATGTGTGGGGCGGAATGTTAAGATGTTCCACATTGATTAGGAATACGGCAGAATAAAACCTGAGGTGTTAGGTGGACAAAATATGTTTGAATCATTCGCATTCTTCCATTTACACTTATTTTGACATCCGCCTTAGATAAACATGTCATGCTAGAGGTTAGAAGCGAGTTTCAGAAGATACCTGTCGACCAGGCCTCATTACTAGGACAGTTCTCCCATGCTTGTCAATATAGTTTGATCTATAGATTTTTCCTGTCTCTGCTTCATGAGCAACATCTTCCTGCATCAATAAAATATATACATCAAACAACTTTCATCAAAAGGTAATTACAGAAAGAGTGATGGTTTGACATAAATGCTCAGACCAATAAAATTCTGGGTGAGTCGGTAATAAATGTTAAAAGAACTCATCAATACAAATATGGTATTCAGTTGACAATAGTTCAGGTAAGATATTTATCGGAATCAAATATAGCCACACATGGCAAATGGATCCAGTTAAGAACCTTTAATAATGTTTATCAAAGGTAAACAAGAGAATAGATGCAACACAAAAATACTCAGGTTAACATAGCTATATAGAAAGATATTTTTATACAAAATAGCAATACCAAGGACACGGCACTTCACTGCTATGCATTACGTCTAAAAAGTCAGACAAGCAAAAATGAAGAAAGGCAGCCACTCACCCAGCGAATTTCTTCTGGTTTGTATTCTTCTCTCCATTTCAGGGTCACTTTCAACATTTTAGCTGCCTTCTTGACATTCCAATTCCGTGCCCTTAAATACCTTGAGATGCAGGCATCAGAACAAAAAATAGATGCCTTACCAGACTGTGGCCCAATTAACCTTCTCATCTCATTGATCTAGAAAGAAGTAAATTACTATGAGATACAATGCTTCTTTGCTCAAATGTTTGCACCTCAATATTTACATGTCAAGAAAAGAATTACTGGACATACCAATGCCTGCTGTTCTGGTGATGTTAACATCTTGTCCTGGCCAGTAGTGGCCGCTTTCTTTGGATCCTCACTCATATTGCTCTGCTAGATTCTCACTTAATGTCAAGTTAGAATACTGCAAAAGGCAATTCCAATTATCTAAGTAATAACACATCTTCCAAATAATTACAGCATACCAAAGAGCTAGAAACAAAGCTACATTTTTGTCCAATAACTCATCATGCAGATGACCTGTTATTTTTGTATAATTACAAGCTATGAAGATGACAAATTGTGTATCATTCAATGAATTATGATAGCAAAACTTTAAGGGGGCCAAAGTGAAATCCATGGGAGATATTTTTTTTCACCTTGGTTTATTTGTTAAAATGTCACCATCCATTTATAGGTTTGAGGTCTTTTGTAAATTTAAATAATACAAATTTCTCGTCATACAAAACCTAGAAAGCAAGTTATATATACGCCGTTAGAGACAAATACATACAAAATGGTACACAGATATGATAAGACACAGATGCAGGAAAATCATTTAAAGTTACAGGACTTCACATGGCTAGAGTAAAATAAATAAATTAATATAAAACACAAATAACTGAAATATAAAATTTGGGAGCAAAACTACATTTTAGCAAATGGGAGGGAGAGGGGACCCAAAGCAATGTGAGCTACAAAATAGACCATTAGATTATAACTTTTAATCATGTCTATGGTTGTATCACCTAGATTTATACTTCTTATTTGTTAACAAAAAGTGTTTTCACTTGATTCACCCCGTATACTCGTGTGATAGTGCATGATGCAACCAACTAAACTAATTACTAATTTTCTTAGTTCAACATGAGCTAGGAAGAATGACAGAGCAAAACAGTAACAAAGGCAAAGCTTCATCGCAAAATAAAATTATCAAAGTATTACCAAAGTAGCAAAGAATTACCTATTAATGACAAAATAAAACTACTAAAGTAATGCTGGTGAGCACGAAGATAGTAGATTTCATGAAATATATAGATGGATTAACTGAATTACAGACAACATTGGTTCATATAGGTTTAGAATCAATTCAACATGATATGGTCGGGAATCAATATTTTTTAGGTTTAACATTTCACTATCTGTTTCCCTCTGTTTACTTTCTATCAGAAAGCTACATCCTATCAAATTGGACCATCCAAATACCCTAAAAAAATGGAATTTAACATTTACAATTGAGAAAAATTAGATCTACTATGGGTGGGACTTCGGTATTCTAGTTAACTATTCCTATTTTCACTTCTACAAATAAATTAGAGTTACTTTACTTTCTAAATTTCACTGATTTCATTCTTACAATCAGACCTAGTAATAATATAATTCCTATTTGTTTATTTCCCTATAGTCAAGGAAAATTGTAATTTAAAGTAATCACTGGTCAGAGAAGATTTGAAATATTAAATAAGCATTCTAAGGTACTAGTCATCCATCAATCAAACTTAAATACCGTGTCATTTTTTAATTTCTCGTAATGTTGCTGAGGATGGAAAGAAGAGAATGAGTGTGGATGCCCCTTGTTTGGTCTTCTTTTATTTATAGGTTATCTTTTTTGTTTTTCTTTTCATTTTTCTATTATAATAATACTGAATAATTAAAAAAATTACAGTAAAAATAATAAATAATGATATATAAAATTATTAATAAAATTAATAACAAATTACATCATTGTATTTTCCACTCATTTAGACCCTCTCCCCGTGATCCAAAATCTTACTTTTTTTCATTCTAATTCTCTGTGTCTTTCCATTGTCACCCCCTTCATACTATCAAAACAAAGCATTACTGATTAGTACATTTGTTTCTCTTAAATCTTAATCAACATTTACTGTATATCTCATAAAAACCGCTCATAAAGAAAGAAGTAATCTGCTGCAGGTTCGAGAGAATCTTGATAGACAAGACTTTAGCTCCTGCCCACCTCAAGGTCTCTCACAGTAGAAACTCAGAAGAGCACAAATTACTAACACATAACCCTTGTCACATCTTTCCAAAAGGTATAATCTTACGACGCATGCACTCGGGTATTTTTTGGAAAAATAAGATAAAATACTAGTACTACGTGGGGATATCATGTTTCTTAAATTTAGGATGTGAGTACAACAAGAGTCTAGGTGAGATTAGCTACATGAATAGTGAATAGCACAAAATCATTAGAATTGATTAAAGACCAAACTCTCATGGATATTATTCATCATCAAATATTGCTTATAATTTTCATAAGTCAATATGACAGTTTACATTATAAGAATAACAATAATAATACATTAACAACAACAATCATAATCCACACTTTCAAGAATAAATAAATAAACACCCCAAAACATTGTTGAGAATAAAAAAAATAAAGTGATTACATGGTAAAGTGAAGAAGATAGTCTTTTCTTTGTATTTTAAGCATTAATCATTTCAAACACAACAGAAGGTTAGCTTTTATAAAATTCTAATGATATCTCACCTTTGTTGGGATAAAATTAAAAAATAAAGATTACAGGATGCAAAGCTAGCAGCATCTTCAACAGAGAGAATATATAGTACAAAAAACATCTTGAAGTGAAAATCAAAATTTTCCTAAACCTTACTTTCCCCAAATTCAAAAGGTGGCTAAACAAGTTTGACTTAGATCCCGTACAGCTAGTTTAGTATTCAAACATTATACCGTCAATCAAGATTCAAGCACAAATGTAATAATATATTCCATAAATCGAACAACAACCTTAAGGTAAAGAATCACCACCACGAATTTGCCCTTTCATCCTTCAGTAGAATGAAAATAAATAAATAAATAACCCTATAGTTGCCGAAATTATTTTCTTGAACTAAAGACAAACTGCTATATAACAAAATTGCTATGGAAAATGATCAGAGACGGATATTCAGGATTCAGATTCGAAAATCAAGAGGAGATTCTGAGATACATATAATTAACAAAGAGATTTGAAAGAATGTAGATTCAAGTCAAAGAAGGAGCGAAGAGAAGGAAAGTGGGTGACTAACCTGAGTGGTGGCGGAGGATAATGGCAAAGAATTGATAGAGATTGGAAAAAGTCAACGCCCGTTCTTGTGTCTTATACAAGGTAGCGAAACTAGGAAAATGAAATGAGATGGTTTTGGAGACAGGGAGCTAGCGATGCTGACCGAGAGAGTGGTTTGTGAATGATTCTGATATTTGTTTAAGCACTCCATCTTTGTTTAAGCACTCCATCACGCAGTGTGTGTGATGTTGAACAGAATCTGATGGCCCCACGTGGAACCAACCCATCCACTGTCCATTTCTTTCACTCTTTTTCCATTTTCCATTATTCAGCGCATCATCAACTAAATTTAAAACAATAAACAATTAGTTTAATGTAAAACAACATTAAAATTAATAAATTTCTTAATAGTCTTTTTATAAAAAAAATAATTTATAATTTACTAGTTATTGATTTAATTTTTATTATTATTATCTTTTATATTTTAATATATATCTTTATTGCTTTTAATTTTTTTTATTTGGGTTATTTTTAAATTTTCTATATAATTCAAATTTAAAGAAAACATGATAATACCTATTAAATAACTAATGTTTTATTAGATTACTCGATGTGATGTAAGAATTACTATAAACATTATAAGAAAGAAATTGATTGTAATATTATTCAAAATTAAAAATTAAAAAATGTATATTTGTGAAAATAAATAAAAAAGTATTGAATTAATTTGCACATTAATTCATTCAAATAAAATAACTTGCACAAATTAATATTCATTAAATTGGCAATTAAAATTGAAAAAGGACTTCTACAAATAGGAGATGAACTAAAATCACTGTGTCTGTTTGGTCTTGCATATTTTAAATTAGTCTAAAAAATAAAATAGTCCCGTAATCTTATGTCACAAATTAAATTAGTTTTAATTTTTTATACGATGATTTAATATATAAATTCTTAAATATAATTTATATATCTAAGACCCATGAAAAATATTTATCTTAATAATAACAATTTTATTATTAGTAGTAATAAATTTCTTTGTGAATAGAAAATATAATTAATAAGTTTATGTAAAAATAAAATGTGGAAAGCTAAATAAAAAATTTTGGTAGCTTAAATGGTAAAAAATTGTGGTGATTTCAAGAACATGGGTTCAAACTCTTTTATAAAATATTAATATAATAAAATATTATTAAAATAATAAATAATATTAAAAAATTGTTAAATAGTAAAATTTTTGGACTATAAATAGTCATGAGAGGGGAGGTTATTCTGCACAAAGAGAAGAAGAATCAAGTGAGAAATCTTGAGAAATAGAGAAGAAAGAGTTAGGAAGAAATTTTTAGTTACAAGAAGAGTAGAGGTTCTGGAGGGTTTTCGGGGAAACAAATTATGAGCAAGAGAGAAAGTCTGGAATAGAGGTAGGAGAGCTAACCTTTCTAAGCTTTTATATTATGATTTAGTATTGTTTTATTACTATTCATGTCTTGAAATTCTGTGTGAATACTGTTAATGAAAAACATATGTGCTTGGTGTATATCTATCTATATTTAATTTATGTGTTAATATTATATGTTGTTGTTTTGAATATGTAAATAAGAAATTTGTTAAAAACTAGTTGAGGAACACTTTGGCTAAGGAAAGACTTAGTACTGAAGTTGTCCATGGTGACACACCTCTCTTTCCTAGAAGTCTACTCAATAGGTTTTTAACTTAAATCCTATTGAACAGATTAAGTACTGTTAAACTATTATGCAATATACTCAATTGATATAAAATATGTGATGGATTCATCTTTCTGGAAGGATAAGAAGATGTCTAACCGGCTATGCCAGATTCATCTTCTTAGTTCCCCAGAACGTTTATATTAAGGTTATAATTGTGATGGTAGGATAGAGGAATCTTAAAAACCGGAGTTGGTACATCCTTGATCATAGAGCAGCCTTGGTCAAATCCAGTAAGTTGGGACTAGTCATATGTACTAGCGTTTATGGTGAGTTTGATTCGTCAAACATTTGATTCTTCTCCGGTGACCATTTATGGGGATATTTTAGTATTATTAATTTATTTTGTGATATATTCATTTTGTATGATTTCTGTGATGATTGTATTTTATTATATTGGATTTGAATTTATGCATCTGAACATGATATGAGTATTATGGGGAGATTTTGTAATGGTATAATATGAGTTGAGGAATATGAGCATGGTATGAGTCTCGTGGAGAGATTCTGTAATGATATGGTATTTGTGTATATGTTGATGTTGAGGGTCCTGTTGTTGGAGGTTATCCTGATACTCTAATAATAATCCAGTCTCAAGTAGAGAAGGATGAATTATGTGGTGAGAGGGGCAGGCGGTCCTGTTCTATGTGCCGGTTTTGGACATAGTGTTGAGGACTAACCTTGTGGATGGTATGGAGTATTTTGGAAGTGTATTTGTAAGAAGAAGTAGAAGTCATCATAAGTGCATAACCTCCCGTGACCGCTCGTCAATGTATCATCAGAATGAGTGTCTATTGGGTATTGTGGAATGAGTGACTATTGGGTATTGTGGGATGAGTGTCTATTGAGTATTGTGGGATGAGTGTTTATGGGGTATTGTGGGATGAGTGTCTATTAGGAATTGTGGTATGATGGGATGAATATCTATGGTGCGATTGTTGTATGATGGTATGAGGGTGTCTGACATAATTATTATATAATGTTTGTTGAGTGTATCAAAGTAATTATGCATGTTTTATAAATGATTTGTTACATGTTAGCTCACCCTACTTGTTTGTGTTTGTGTATGTGCGATGATCATATAATTCGTTATACGGAAGCAGATGAAGGAATGTCGTCTGATTCAGTGCCAATGAAGAAAGAGATAGAAGAATAAATTAGAAGAATTCGAGTTATATTTATGAGTTTGTAGTTGAAATCTGAGTTTAATATATATATATATATATATAATTTTAAATTTCTTATAATTTTATTTTCTTAAACTGGATTAATACAGCCTAAATTTATTTAAATTACGGAATAAATATATCAAATTAAAATTAATTTGTCTCCATTTAAGTCAAAATTTATTACTCAAGTGGATTGAAAGACGGTCTAAAATTATTTTAAGCTTTTATGACTATTAAACTCTTTAACTTTATTAAAATATGATGCATTCAATTAGGTTGTTTCTTACTTGATTTAGTTTGCTTTTTATTAAAGAAATTATTATAAGCAAGTATAAACATTAAATCCAATTTAATTGAATTAAATTTTGATTGAATGTAAAATGTTAATGAAACTAAATAAAAAGATTTATTGTAAGAGAAATTTATTGAACATGAAATTTATTACATAATATAGTTGAAATTTTTTTTTTATCGTGGAGTCGAAGTCAACTGTCCTTATTTGATTGGTCTAACTTCCTTACATAATGCATCATTCGTCCTTTACTTCACATTCATCGTTATTCGATCAAACTTGGAGATTATCTGCAGAGGGTACTTGGATGCCAAAGTTAGCATAGATTCGAAAGTTTATCAATAAATGCGTATTAAACGTAACTAACCTATCACAATACCTCAAACTTATATTTATAGATTTCGGAATGGGTATCAGATTAATGTTGGCCTAATCACAACCTAACTGGTAATGATTGTAGGTTTAATATAATCATCCTTAGTCTTAATTCTCACTTAAGGTTGATCGCTCAGTACATCTTCCTCACGGACCGATTCCTTAGGTGCTTTTGACTAGTGGAACTATCCAATCTTGAGTTGAACAGATGGTCATACGGTACACAGACCCCCAAGCCCGAGCATATCTTGATATGCGAAGGGGTTTAATTGATAACAAGTCTGCACATTTTGGAGATAATGGGATTTTTGTGTAACTCATCGGTTGAGGGAGGTTATAATCGACGGGAGTGGGAACGTGGCATTTTAGGATTCGTGTGCTTGTTGAAACGAAAGGTCGTGAGCTATAGATCATTGAATCCTGCTTGTTTCAATAGCAAGAATTTGTTCATCTAAGCGCCCATTTCGGCTACAAAAGAGGGTGGGGCTCAACGCCATTTTCACCATTTCTATTTACATTTTCTCAAGAGTCGATCATCTTTATTATTCTTCTCTCTAAGATAATGATGTCAATCGGGCTATCCTTGGGTTTCCTCCTTCATCCATGGTGGTTCTACGAATAATGAAGTTGTAGAGAGTTCATGTTTACAAACTAAAAAAATGAATAGTTGATAACGGTTGATTTCACTATTATTTGTGATTCAGTTTTGATACTAAATGAGCCCTTTTTGACTTAGAAACTTGCTTGAACTCTTGTTTCTAGTTAAGTTGTGCATAAAGAGAGTTGAGGTTAGAACTTATGATTTTTATCACTAAAATCCTTTGATTTTGTAGGATGTTGCAATGATTTAGAAGAGGAGTTAAAGTACTAAGGAATTGGAATCCAGAAAGGACAGAAAAAACATCAGAAAAGAAGGCTACAAAAGGTTGCAGGACGCCTAGTTGCCCCTTTCTGAGGCCCTCAACGCAGGATGTCTCGTATGGGCGCCTAGATGTCCTTTTCTAGAGCCCTTAGCGTAGGAGGCCTCGCATCCACGCCTGAGCGCCTTTTCAGGGGCACCGAGCGCCAGACTTCGAGTACCGCTTCACGCCTGGACGCCCCTCCTAGAGCGCTGAGCGCCACTTCTTTCGCAAGCTCGCTTGGGCGCCCTAAGTAGGGGCGCTGAGCGCTGGCAACGGTCGCCCATGATCCAATTCAGCTTTATATAAGAACTTGCACGTTCTAGTGGTGGTATCTTTTGATAGAAGAGACGCAAATTCAGACTTGTTCGACTCTCTAGAGGCAGAATTGGATGCGGAAGCTCTCCTCTTCAGTTTTTAGAGTTTATCTTTTATTCTCATTCCATTGTACATCTAGTTTCTCCATGATAATGGAGAACGAAATTCATTTGTTGTTGGGGAGGATGTAACCTCTAAACTCTCATGTATTTGAATTGATTCCGATTTATATATGCTTCTTTCATTAATTGTTAGGGTTATTCTCCTTTGCTCTATGCTTGTTATGTTTAACTCTTTCATGGCATGACTTTCGATTTCCTTTGTTATTGACAAATACCTAGAAACCTAGAACTCGGGAATTTCTCCCAAGGGAACTATTGCCTAGACATAGGGATAGAACGCTTGGTTGTCTTAAGCTTTCGTTCGTAATGCAAAATTAATTATTAGGGATGTAAGACATTGTGGTCTAGTAATTAAGGGTATGCTTCTTTCACTGAGACAACGGGTTCTAAGTAATTTAGAAAGAGACATTGACATTTAACAAAGAAGAATAATTGTTATATGCCTGAGAGTGATTAGGTGAAATCTAAACCCCAACAACATCTTCATCTCATAGTACAAACATCATCATTCACTTTTGCGTTTCTCTTTAATTGATCAAAATTGCATTCATATTTACTTTCTTGCTTTTACATTTAAAAAACCTTAAATTGTTCTTCAAAGTCTTAATTAGTTATGTAATTACATGACTGTTCAGTGTTGTGAGTCTCTTGGAAAACGATACTTGGTCTTACCATTTATTATTACTTGATACGATTCGGTACACTTGCCGAGGTCTTAACAAGTTTTTGGCGCCGTTGCCGGGGACTCGTGGTTTAAACTATACTTTTGTGTGATTCTTAACCAATTAGACTTTATTTTGTTATTGTTTTTAATTTTTGTTTTTATTTATTTTTATTTTTACTTGTTGGTGCTAATGGGGTGCTCTAGTGTTTTGTTCTCTAGTGTATGTAGGGTACAATTCGGACTAGAAACACGAAAGTTTCTGAACCTCTTCTTACAGGTTGGGACAATAGTAGAAGAAAATTGAGGAACAAGACATCTAGAGAATTTTTCCCTTCTCCTGAGACTCTTCAACAGCCTTCACCTCAAAGATCTGACCAAGGAACATAAAATATGGCTGAAGAGCATAATAGTAGACGTACCTTGTCAGATTATGCAACATTCATTGGCCCTCATCATTTTAATAGCATTGCAAGGCCGAGGGTTAATGTTGCAAATATGGAGATGAAGCCTGCTTTGATTCAATTGGTGAAGAGCAATCAATTCAATGGATTCTCACATGAAAATCCATATGAGCATCTGACCACATTCAATGAGATATGCAATACTGTGAAGATCAATGGCGTGCCAGATGAAGCTATTAGACTTAGCTTGTTCCCTTTCTCTTTGGGAGGCAATGCTAAGATGTGGTTGAACTCTTTTCCAGAAAACAGCTTTACTGAGTGGGAAGTAGTGGTTGCAAAATTTATGAACAAATATTTCCCACAATCAAAGGTGAACAAAGGTAAACAAGAAATTTCTTCTTTCAAGCAAGGCATGGAGGAAACACTAGGTTAAGTGTGGGACCGATTCAAAGGTTTATTATGGAAGACACTCACACATGGCTTTGATGATCCTACAATAGTCATTCTATTCCTTGGAGGTCTAAGCTCGCAGACTAAATTGATGCTGGATGCTTCAGCTGGAGGTAATATCAAGTGCAAGACTCGAGAGGAAGCCTATGAGTTGATTGAAAATATGGCTACTAATGATAATGAGATGCACAGTGAAAGAACTCAACTTCAACAGAAAGGAGTTGTACAACTACAATCTCAAGATGCTCTGTTGGCGCAAAACAAGATTATGACTCAACAGTTGGAAACTCTGATGAAGAAAATCTTTCAAATTGCCAAAGGAGTTGTAGAATGTTTCACAAATTCAACAGCAACTTTGTGAGTTATGTGGTGGAGATCATATTAATGGTCAATGTGCTATTCCAGAAGTTACCTAAGAGGAAGTCAAGTTTATGGGTCAAGGTAATCAATTCCGTCTAGGTAATTACAACCAAGGGTGGAAACCTCACCCAAGTATGGGTCAAGGGCAAGTTGGGCAATTCAATAGACCACAACAACAACAATGGCAAAAATTACCCTCCTTATCTGACAGAACTACAAAGTTAGAAGAGACACTCCAACAGTTCATGCAAGTATCTATCTCCAATCATAAAAGCACTGAAGCTGCCATAAGGAATTTGGAGATACAAGTTGGCCAACTGACTAAGAAGTTGGAGGACAAATCTGAAAAGTAGTTTGGGGCTAATACTGAAGTTAACTCTAAAGAGGAGTGTAATGCTATTATGAGCATAAGTAGTGAGAGGTTAGAAGAGAGAAATACTGAGAGAAGAGAAAAAGTTGAGTTGAGTGAAAAAGAAGAAGAAATTGAAGAGAGAAAAAGTAAGATTGAGAGGAAGGAAAAGAAGAAAGAAAAGGGAGAAAGAAAAGAAGAAGAAGAGGGCGAGAGAAAAGAGAGAAAAATTAAGAAATCTCTTCCTTACCCAAAAGATTATTCTAGAAAGGAAAAAGAGATACAATTAGGGTGTTTCATGGAGATTTTCAAGAAATTGGGGTTACGATTCCATTGACTGAGGCATTGCACCAAATCCCTTTGTATGCAAAATTTTTGAAGAAGTTCCTCAAAAAGAAGAAATATTTAGATGAGGAAACAATTAGAGTACAGGGCAGTTGTAGTGTTATTCTGCAAAAGACGCTGTTAAACCCTCGGCAAGTGTAACCGAATCGTATCAAGTAATAAAACTGGTAAGACCAAGTATCGTTCTCCCAAAGGACTCACGGCCTAGACAGTTATGTGATTGGTTGATTATCTAAGACTTGTGACCAAAATATTGTAGGTTTAAATGCAAAATACTAAAGAGTAAATATGAATGCATGAATTGATCAATGAGCAAGAAGAAACAAAACACGTGGTATGAAATATATGAATGAATATATTGTTGGGGTTTATCAATTTCATCCTATCCACTCTCATGTATTCTAGAATTCATCTTTCTTCATTAATTGTTAATACCACTTTCTAAATTACCTTAAACCCGATGTCTCGGCGAAGAAAGCCTAATCATAATCACTAGTTTACAATGTCTTGTCTCCCTAGCAATTACTCATGCATTATAAAGCACAAAAGCTTAAAGGCAACCAACCATCATACTCCTATGTCTAGGTACTATTGGGAGAGATTCCCCAGATCTAGATTTCCCCGTATGTGTCCATATTGACAAAATCAATAATCATGACATCGAATGAGTTAAACAATGCATGCTTAGAGCAAAGAGGAAAAACCTTAACAATTAATGAAAGAAAGCATGTATCTTTAAAAGATCTTGAAGAACAAATTCAATACATGAGAGTTTCAAAGGATTACATTGATTCCCCAACAACAATAAAAGTTTAGTTCATCATATTGATGGTGAAACTAGATGAAATACAATGAAATAGTGAAAGATAAAACCCTAGAAAGGTGAGAAAGGAGCTGTAGCATCCAAAATCCTCCTCCAAGGGGTGAAAAAATGTGTTTATGCTTTGTTCCAGCCAAAGATGCTTGACCTAGGTTAATTAAAACCTTATATAGTATTCTAAAAATTACAGAAAAGTAAGCCCAAGCCCATAAGAATGCCGCTCAGCGGTAAATACCGCTCAACGGTAAGTGCGTGACTGCTATTCTGCCCCTCAGCTGCAGTTTTGCCCCTCAACAGTGACTGCGGGTCTTCAAAGTGCCGCTCAACGGTAAATGGCGCTCAGCGGTACTTGCAGCTTCTTCCTTTTATGCACTTTTTCTCCCTTTTCTGAATCCAACTCCTAGCTCCTTCACTTCTTTCACTCAATTCATCTCAAAAAACCTGCAAAAACAAGGAAATCAAGCATAAAACTTGTCCAACTCTCTTATTTCCAAAACTTCAACAAAAACATGATTCCAAGCTAGTTTCTAAGTCATAAAGGTTGTCTTTAAGGTCAAATTTAAGTATAAAAATAACAGTTTTTCAACTATTATCTGATGACAAATTTATGAACACCGAAAAACGACACCAAAAACTTGTTTAACCCTCGGCAAGTGTGATCGAATCGTATCAAGTAATAAACTCAGTAAGACACAGTATCGTTCTCCCAAAGGACTCACGACCTAGTTAGTTATATGATTTCTTGATTATTTAAGACTTGTGAACAAATTCTTGAGGTTTCAAATGCAAAATACAATAAGTAAACATGTATGCATGAGTTTTGATCAATGAAAAAGAGGAACACAAACACTTTGAACGAATTAGATGGATGAGTATGTTGTTGGGGTAATCAATTTCATCTTATCCACTCTCATATACTTTAGGAATTCATCATTCTTTTCATCAATGTTAATGCCACTCTCTAAATCACCTTGCAAAGAAAGTCTATCCTTAATTACGAGTTCATACAATTCCTAGCATCCCTAATAATTAATTCTGAAGTACAGAAGCTTAAAGGCAATCAACCCTCATATCCCTAGTCTAGGCAATATGCTATTGGGAGAATTTCCCCGGATCTAGATTTCCCCGTACGTTCCCATATCGACAAAATCAATAATCATGACATCGAATGAGTTAAACAATGCATGCTTTGAGCAAAGAAGAAAAACCCTAACTAATGATGAAAGAAAGCATGTATCATAAATATGATGTTTAAACACAAAATTCCATATATGAGAGCTTCAAAAGATTATATTGATTCCCCAACAACAATACAAAGTTTAGTTCACCATATTCATGGTGAAACTAGATGAACAATAATGAAAGAATGGAAGAGATAGAAAAACCCTAGAAAGAGAAAAGGAGAGCTGTCACCATCTCCCAATCTACCCCCAAGGGGTGAAAAATGTGTTTCTGCTTCCTCCCAGCCAACGATACAAACCCTAGGATGTCCTAAAGCTTATATATTATTCTAAAAATTACAGAAAATTAGGCCCAAGCCCATAAAAGTAACAGAAAACCGGTCCAAGCCCATTTAGAATGGCGCTCAGCGGTATTTTACCGTTGAGCGGTACTAGCGCAGGATCCATTTTGCCCCCCAGCTGTTGTTTTTCCCCTCAGCGGTGATTTCGGCACCTGAAAACTGCCGCTCAGTGCAAAATTACCACTCAGCGCCACTCGGTTGCACTTTTTCTGCATTCTGGTTGACTTTTCAGCATTTTGGTTGACTGGTTGACTTTTCTGGTTAACTGGTTGACTTTTCTGGTTTCTGGTTGAATTTTTAGCACTCCAAGCATTCGGTACTTCAATTCTTCTTTCAATCATTCAATTAGCCCACAAAATCAAGGGAATCTTGCACAAAACCATTAAATTCACCTTCAACTCTTTTATTCACAAAACTAAAGCAAAAATATGAGTTCAAGCTAGTTTCTAAGTCTTAAAGGTTGCTTTTGGTATCACAACCCCAAACTTAAAACTTTGTTTGTCCTCAAGCAAACAAGATGTAACTCAATCTTCCATCAATCCATATAATGGTTCACCACATTCAAAACTCCCTTTTCAAGATAAGTAAGTACTCAATTAAGCTCATTGCAAAGATTTCAATCAAGACATGCACATGCTTTAGTCACATACTATCCAACAATGCTACTTTTCATGAATGATCAATCAACTTAGCAAAGATGTTCTTATATGTTCATGGAATCTTTCCTCACTAGATAAAGTGTTTCACTCAAACACACAAGTGTATAAGAGGTATTCACTCATTCACTCTACTATCACAATGTCACATGAATCAACTTTGCCTTTCATTTAACCACAATAAAAAAACACTTACAAGCAAGCATCATCACAAGGACTTTTCTATGGCTTATAATGTGGCTGGGCTAACAAGAAAATTGGTTTTTCTAGATCACAAAACCCTTGAGTTAAGAGAATCATATAAACACAATCATTCTTACTTATTCCCAACTTTCCTTTGCATTGAGCTTTGCTTTTTCTTCTCTTTTCTTTCGCTTTTTTTTTTCTTTTCACATACTTAGTTCTTAGCTCTTAGCTCAATGCTTTCAATTTCCCTTTCATAACTTCCTAGCAACCCCAAACTTAAACATTTGTCAATACCACAAAATATTTTCTACTTAACTCAAGGTAAAGCTTTTCACAAGGGGTTTTCAAATTATGTTCAAGGCTAAGGGTTCAAATGATAGAACAAATAGTACTCTCTTTTAGTGGGCTAAATTCATGCATTTGGCTAACAAAAGGGTTACCAACAAATGGCCTTGATCATATGATGCAAACAAGCAATTGATTCAATCATAGAAAACCTGGGCAAAATCATTCATGCTTTCAAAGTAATAGCATTCAATCACAAAAACTCTGGAGCTCAAAACCTCACATATAAGCTCATTCACATTCCACATATACACATCCTGCTTAGTATCACAATCACAACATCATGCATTTGTTCACAAAGCTTGTGAGTCACCTATATAAGCATATAATGTGCACATCTCATCATCAATCAATATCAAAGCATCATCAAGCATTACTTATCAAACAACAATCATAAGCAAACCATCATAACAGACAAAGTTTCCAATTGAGTACATCAAACCCTATTCTAAAAACAAAAGTGATTGATAAAACAAATCCTGCTCTAGTGCTTTGAAAAACTCAACCCCATCAATGATGCTCTCTCCCAACCCCAAACTTAGATGGAAAACTAGTGAGAAAGTGAGTGGAAGGGAGATTTTCTAAAGAGGAATGAAAGGAAAAATGTAGAGAACTTTTGCAAAAGTGTTTAGGAGTGTGTGTGCAAAGAAGAATCTGAAAATAGAGGCCAAAGCGTGACTTAGGGTATAAAAATACCCTAATGGGCTCGGGTTCCGCTAAGGGGAAACCTAAGCCCATTTTACGATACCACCGCTCAACGGCGCTTTCGTGTTGTGCTTTTCTTCTTCCTAGCTTACCCTAGGTGCCTTCTACTCATGCCCCTCACTTGCTCCCTGCAATTAAGTTCTCAGATCACTCAAACATTCAATCCCTATCATGCAACTAAAGCAGAATCAAAACAAACAATACAGATAAAATCAATCAACTGGGTCGCCTCCCAGGTAGCGCTTGTTTAACGTCACGAGCCTGACCCAAAATCCTCCAGCACCCTTCAGTAGATGCAAATCTTTCTTACCAACACCTATCAGTAGGTGTATACAAACATAGTATCCTTCATTAGATACTCTTCCGCCTAACATCCATCAGTAGATGTAAACCTTGTAACAAACTTATAACAAAAACAAAAATACCCAAAAGTTCAAAATTACATCACCAAACCAAAAATTAAAAGTTCTTAAATCACTGGGTTGCCTCCCAGCAAATGCTCTTTTAACGTCACTAGCTTGACCCAATAAAACTCAAGTTCTTTCTTCTTTTTCTTCTTTCTACTGAACTTCTTTAGGAATTTGATAAAACCAGGAACCTGTTGCAATGTCTCAATCATAGGAACTTTAATCTCCAATTTCTTGAAGATTTCCATAAAGCGCTCAAATTCCTTCTTCCTATGATACTTCTTTGGATGAGGAAGAGGTTTTTCATATGATTCTTTCTTTTTTTCTCTCGTCCTCTTTTTCTTTTCTCTCACTTTCTTTTTGCTTTCTCTTTTTCCACTCACTTTCTTCATCTTCACACAAATTTTCTCTTCTTCTTTCTCTTCTCTCTCTTTTCTCTCTTCTTTTTCCAACTCAACTTTTTCAACAATTACACTCACTAACACCTTACAGTCTTCCCTGGGATTAACCTCAGTATTAGCCCCAAAATTTTTGTCAGACCTTTCTTCCAACTGCTTAATAATTTGACCCATTTGCATCTCCAAGTTCTTAATAGCAGCTTCAGTGCACTTTTGAGTAGATGCAGTTTTCTGTATGAATTGCTGAAGAGTTTCTTCCATCCTTATTGATCTTTCATTAAGTATAGACATTTGTTGCCATAAGGTTGGTTGTTGTTGCTGCTTGTTAAATTGCCCTGCTTGTCCAGCTTGCCCACTTTGTCCTTGACCAATGCTTGGGTGTGCTTTCCACCCTTGATTGAAGTTCCCCTGATGGTATGGAAATTGATTGGCCATGAAGTTAACATCCTCTAAAGCTTCTGCTGGAAAGGCGCATTGACCATTGATATGGTCACCCCCACATAATTCACACAAATGTGGTTGAACCTGTGCAACAGTCTTTAACTCTTTTGGCAGTTATGCAAGTGTGTTTGCGAGATTCTCCAATTGTTGAGTTAGTATCTTGTTCTGAGCTAGCAAGGCATCATTGGATTGCAACTGTAGAACTCCTTTTTGTTGAATAGGAGCTCCTCTTTCACTATTCAGCTCATTGTCATTAGTAGCCATGTTTTCAATTATTTCAGTTGCTTCCTCTAGAGTCTTCCATTTAATATTGCCTCCAGCTGAGGCATCTAGCATCAACTTGGTTTGTGAACCAAGACCTCCAAGGAAGATTAGGACTACTTCTACTTCGTCAAATCCATGTGTGGGAGTCTTTCTTAATAGGCTTTTGTACCTGTCCCATGCATGACCTAGTGATTCCTCCATTCCTTGCCTGAAAGAAGAGATCTCTTGCTTCCCTTTGTTGACCTTGGATTGTATGAAGTATTTGTTCAAAAACTTTGTCACCACAGCTTCCCACTCTGTAAAGCTCCCCTCTAGAAAAGAGTTCAACTAAAGCTTAGCATTGGCCCCCAATGAGAAAGGAAACAAGATAAGTTTGATTGCTTCGTCAAGCACCCCATTTATCTTCACTGTATTGCAAATTTCATTAAAGGTTGTGAGGTGCTCATATGGGCTTTCATGAGACAACCCATTAAATTGGTTACTCTTAAACAGTTGGATTAATGCCGGTTTCACCTCCATATTGGCTGCATTGCCCCTCGGTCTTGCTATGCTATTGAAATGCTGAGGGCCAACTACATTAGTGTAATCTGCAAGAGTTCGTCTAACATTATTATTCTCCATCTCCTTAGTGCTATGGTAAGAACCTTGTGGTGAAGGTTGTAAGAGATCTTCCGGAGGAGGGAAAAGTTCTCTAGATGTACGGATTCTTCTCCTCCGTCTACTCTCGTCTAAGCCTTCAAGAAGAGGTTCCGAGGTTTTCTTGCTTCTAGTTCGAATTGCTTCCTGCATACACAAGAAAACAAGTCCCTAGAAAAATTTGTTAGCACAAAAAGATATAGAAGAAGATAAAAAATAAGAGATAGGAAGATAAAATAAAAACAGAAAAAATAAAAATAGAAAAATAAAATAAAATAATAACCGAAAAATAAAATAAAAACAGAAAATAAAATAAAATAAAATAAAATAAAATAAAAACCAAAAAATAAAAACAGAAAATAAAAACCGAAAAATAAAAAACAGAAATTAAAATTTCAAAATTCAAAATTCAAGTCAAAGATAATCAATAATCACACAAATAAACTAGTTAAACCACGAGTCCCCGGCAACGGCACCAAAAACTTGATGACAAATTTATGAACACCGAAAAACGACGCCAAAAACTTGTTTAACCCTCGGCAAGTGTGACCGAATCGTATCAAGTAATAAACTCAGTAAGACCAAGTATCGTTCTCCCAAAGGACTCACGGCCTAGTTCTTTCAAATCATTCAATTAGCCTACAAAATCAAGGGAATCTTGCACAAAACCATTAAATTCACCTTCAACTCTCTTATTCACAAAACTAAAGCAAAAATATGAGTTCAAGCTAGTTTCTAAGTCTTAAAGGTTACTTTTGGTATCAATTTTAAGCATAAAAATAACGGTTTTTCAACCGTTATCATTATCACAACCCCAAACTTAGAACTTTGCTTGTCCTCAAGAAAACAAGATGTAACTCAATCTTCCACCAATCCATACAATGGTTCACCATATTCAAAACTTATTTTCTCAAGACAAGTAAATACTCAAATCAGCTCATCACAAAGAATTTAGTTAAGATGCACACATGCTTTAGTGTTCACATAATCCCATAATATCCAACAAATACTATTCTCATGAATGATCAATCAACTAAGCATAGATGAAATTATGTGCTCATGAAATTTGTCCTCACCAGAAAAAGTGTTTCACTCAAACACACAAGTGTATAAGAGGTCACTCATTCATTCTACTATCACAGTGTCACATGAATTAACTTTTCCTTTCATTTAACCACAGTTAAACACATTCACAAGTAAGTGTCATCACAAGGACTTTTCTATGGCTTATAATGTGGCTGGGCTAACAAGAAAATTGGTTTTTCTAGATCACAAAATCCTTGAGTCAAGTAAATCATCATTTAAACACAATCATTCTTACTTCTTCCCAACTTTCTTTTGCACTGAGCTTTTATTTTTCTTTCTTTTCTTTCCTTTTAATTTTGCTTTTCATGTGCTTAGCTCAATGCCTTTTATATTCCCTTGTTAGACTTCCCAACAACCCCAAACTTGAACCTTTATCAATACCACAAGATATTCTCAACTCAACTCAAGGTAAAGATTTTCAAAAAGGGTTTTCACATCATATTTAAGGCTAAAGGTTCAAAGGATAGACACATTGTGCTCTCTTTTATTGGGCTAAAATCATGCATTTGGCTAATAAAGGGTTACAAACAAATGGCCTTAATCATATGACACATACAAGCAAGTGATTCAATCATAGAAACTGGGCAAAGTCATTCATGCTTCAATGTAATAACATTCAATCACAAAAACTCTCGAGTTCAAAACATCACACATATGCTCATTCAACATTCCAGATACACGCACTACAAGAAAAAGTTGAATTACATACAACCAAAATCCGTATATAAGACCCAAAATCCGTATATAACACTTGGTTACATACGACTTATATACGGACAAAAATCCGTATATAAAATCATCGTAGCTAAATTACATACGGATATATCCGTATATAAATTATATACGGATATATCCGTATATAAATTATATACGGATAAATTCGTATATAAATTATATACGGATAAATCCGTATATAATATCTGTATATAATATATTAAAAAGATATTTTTTTTACATACGGATAAATCCGTATGTAACATACAATAGAGAAAAAAAATAATTTTATTTGTAAAAATAAAAAGCTTTAAAACAAAGAAACTTACAATATAAATGGGTGATAATATAGTGATTAAAAAGTCTTGGTAAAAGTAAAAATTATAATTTAGTTGTTAGATATGTAAAAAATATCTCAATCATATTTTGTATAATTTAAGGACAAATTGATCTTCTTTAACATTACAACATAATTATTATTTTTTTACATATTAAATAACTAAATCAAGATGTACCAAGATGATTTGCCTTTATCATAAAACTAGTACAAAATCATAAAATGAAGTGCAAGTGATGGCAAACTTGTATAAACTGACATAACATGTTAGCATCATCATTTATTTATTACATGGATATCTCAAACCACTTTCATCTTCAGGAGTGAACAATTACACTAAAAATTTATGAACAGAAAAGAATGAGAACATTACATTTTTGTAACTAATTTATCTATACAAATATTCACAAACAGAATTGGAGTACTTGGCAACGGATCAAGCTGATACTCAGTCTTCGTCAAAGTCACTGTTTTGGAATGTATTTCCTTCCACCTCATTGTCAAGTTTCTGCAACACAGTAAATTTTGTCATTGAAGACAATAATCCAAGTTAATGTATAAGTATGTCAAACCTATGCAAAAGAAACAAAAGCAACAAATCATATACCATAAAAAACCAATTCTTTCATTATTTTTTTCATCAGTCAAAGAGAATGGCTGGTGCAAATTAGGTTCTTTACTGACAAGTAACAATTAAGTTGCTTAGGAATTAAAGGAAACGTAGCTAGAATTATGCATTACACAAATGTGACGGGAATAAGTTCTATCACTTGAAATAATGACAGCAGACAAGACCTTACTAGTATTGCTTGACTCAGCTTTATTCCTAGTTTTTCTTCTACTTAAAAAAATGGTGAAAAACTCTTCCGAATTAGGGAGCTGATGATAAAAGAAAGGCAGGGATAAAGTGGGTTTTAGACAAGAAAAGGAAAACTGACTGAAGTAGTTTTTAGAAATAAGTTGCACATTCAAGCCTCCTTTTTTCTCTCATTTAAAAATAATTGAAGCAATGTTGTATGGAGAAACAAAGCTGCAAAACGACTTTTACTTTGTTTTTAGAACTCTAGTATTTTGAAAAAAAAGTGAACCAAACAGAGAGGAAAACATTATCCTTTATTTTTCCATTTTGACCACAGAAAATAAATTTGATCACAGGACAACAACAGCTGAATTTCCTTTCAAACGTGAAAAGAAAGAGATGATGAGCTGAACTTATATTAACTCCTTAGCTTGTTCTTTTATCAGGAAAAAAAATTCTAATGTAGTATTCATTCCATCATAGAAACAGTAATATAAGCAGTGGCAACAACAAGCATGTTTAGATACTATGGAAGGATTGAGGAACAAAAATACTAGAGGAAAAAGACAATTGTGTTATAGCTTTTGCATTGAATTCAAATTCACTGCAGATGACAGAAATTTCTCATCAGAAACATGCACAGAGCAAGAAGACCATTTTTGAAGGTAATCAACAAAAGTTACAGTAAAAAACAAGATGATGAATTTAATATACCCCCATAATCAACAAAGTTCGAACAATAAAAGAGGAAAAAAGTTGCAAATAGTCATCATAAGGTGTGTGGATGAGAATCTCCATACCATTTGGAGAGTACTAGCTTCCAGACATATGGGATGAAGAACTCCTCTGGGTGACTCTCTTGTTCATATGTGAAGTGCAGTTGAGTAAACATCTGCCAAACAAGATACAGTCTTACAGAAGCAAAGCAAGTGATCATGAGAAACCACAAATGATAGATATTTTCATTTTACCTTCATCCCATCAACACGCCAAGATCGATAGTTTACAAATATAAAATAGACCACATTACTTGAACACTCTTGAGACATGACGTATTATACAAAGACAATATTCACAAATGTAACTAAAGACTATGAAATGTGCTCCTTTAAAGTTGCAAGATTTTAAAGGGAAAATGCATAATGTTATAGACTAAGAAGGAAATGCATGTTATAGACTAAAGACAAATACAATATTATATAAAGTTATTGCTATTAGTTTCAACTTTCAACAAATGTAAAGAATTTATAATATATAATTATGCTTAAAACAAATAATTAAAACATAAAAAATTTATTAAAAGACTATAAATAGAGTTCAAAACAAACCGGCCCTTGTACAATATATACAATATAGAGTTGAATATTAACTAAACTGTAATTTACACCTAAAAGTAAAAATATTTCCTAAAACATTTGAAAAAGGAAAGAAGAAGAGGACTTTACAGTGTGAAGTCAATCTTCCATTACGCTGTCGTGGCCATCAATGTTGCATTTAATTATTAGCAAGGATTACCTCAAATATCCAAGTCAATTATTATAAATAAGATAGAATTCAATTCTATCAAAGAATGTGGTTAGACTATGGAACCTGACATTATGATAGTGTAAAGGTCAAACAGAACAGTAGCTAACATATATGTATTTTGTGATTAAGAATAAAGGATTTCAAGGAGTAAGAAGCATCACTAACATGTCAAACTATATCTATGAGTAATATTGGTTCACTCACAGTTTTGTGATCAGGTTTTATTTATAAACTCTATCAATCACATGTCAAAAATCTATCAGTTTTTAATGAAATATTAAAAGAAAAAGATGTATCAGATGAGAGAAACTTCTAAGTTTTAGGTGCTGCTTTATATTTTTACTTTAAACTAATTTAGTTCTTGAAACATAATTTAGTTCTTTAAAATAATTTAGTTCTTGAAACATAATTTCATAAAATGGACGATATATAATTTTAATTACTAAGAAAAAATCCTATTCAATTCACATTCCACAATCCATACCATTAGTAGTTTAATAGTTTTATTCAATCAATTTGATTCATCTGATATAGATGAAGAAAATTATAAAATTAAAACGAGAAGGAACTAATGTCAGTGCATTATCATTAACTAATGTTTTAATTCACTAACATGTTTTAATTCACTAACAATGTTTTAATTCACTAACATGCAAGCTCCAACTTATTATAAATTGTGTGGTCAAATCATGGATTTGGTAGCAAGATTAGAAGTTGCATGTGAGTAAGATGTTCTAAACTAAACAATAAATGACATAAACATATTTGCATTGTTCCAAACAGGTTCATAACTAATAAGTGGTTATAATAAAAAAAAACTTAACAGGACCATTAATGCAAACAGAGCAATCCAAATATCAGATTATTCATGCACTTGCAATATTTAAAAGCAACCAGAAAAGGCATAAATTAAATTTAAAGTAATCTTCAAAAGCTTTATTCTTGAAATTTTTCACAACTTACAAGAGAATATGGTCTTAGAAATCAGGATAAGGTATATGGTGTCTAACACATAATTTTGTTGAAACTTTCCTATCTTGCCTTCCCAGCTCTACTGCATAAGATGGTCCTCCTGCTTGAAACCAACTAAATGTTCATTTTCTGTTCAGCTAATTGTACAAGGAATAAAATTTCAAACATTATTTTCCACATAACCAAAAAAAAACTATTAAGACAAATCAAAGAAAATATCATACTCTATGGATTATGCAGGGATCCTAATCTTCCTAAAATACTTGTCTAATTCAATCCCAAAAGTAACAATAATTGCCCTCTTAAATCTCCCGTTCTTCCTTTATACAATGTAATAAACTCTTCTTGCTATGTCTCTAGTGACCTTTATATAGTATTGTTACTTATTGTATAGACAAATGCTATACTAGGATTGAACTTACTTTACAACCGATACAATTTATGAATTTTGATTAGAAGTTGTATTGCAAAAGATATAGCTTATTATAATTACCAGAGTTATGGCATCCCTAGTTGCCATTGCCAAAATGTCAGAACAGGAAACCTTATTCTGGAAGCCAGGTACACTGTTGACTGCAGCCTTGGCTTTGATCACAGTGTCAAATCCATCACCAGCTAGTGAAAGATTTATTTCATAATCAACACATAATCATTTGCACCATCCTCGGTTCATATCAAAGCCTTAGTCTAACAAACAAAGAGAAGTTGTCTCAAGTGACAGAATCATTACTTGAGTACTCTTTTCAACAAAAGTTCCAAATCGTCCACTGTCAAGTTCTCAATCAAGGTTTCATAATTAGTGCCCCAACTTTTGTATTTTTTTCTTTTCCTTTTATCAAGAATGCAACATATGATTGGTACAGGTTGTAGTGCTAACCTACAGTATAGCAATCCAATAGCATTCTTTCAATTTTATTAAAGAAAAAGGCTTCAAACTTACATTTAAAGCTTCATTATCATAACACCTGCAGTTCCAATTTTAAATTATATACGTCATGTAATGTAACTTAAAAAAAAATTACATAACCAAAAAACAGAACAAGAATTACCACTTGACAACTTCCTCATATAAGCAACCTAAATATCATAAATGAAAACATATAGTTTTAAATTTCTATTTTAATTAGATGATGAGAATATGCTTGTTCTCATTGATTTAGAAGTACATTCCACGCTGCAACTAGTTAACAGGATTCTTTCAACCATTCTAAACTACATTTTTTAATTATATTTTTCACTTTACACTCATACATCTCTGCATATTAATTTCTAAAGTAAATTTTAGTAGTCTTTTTAAGTTGTCAACTATTAAAAGAACCATGTATCATAATTTAAATTTTTTATCTTAAATCTAAAGTATACTTTATAATTTTAAAAATATATGTTTATTATAAACTTAAAATAAATGAGGAATTTCTAGAAGCCTATTATAATTAATTCAAAAATAATCTGTTTTACATAAAAGTTAATCTGAACCATGTAATAGTCCAATTAAAAAGAACAAGTTAATCTGTTTTACCCAAGTTCTCAAGGAAATTCTGCAACTCCTTCAAATCTTAAGTAGAGAAGCTCCAGTGCACTCTAGACCAAGGAGCCACCAAGTTGCGAGGAGGTTGGTGCTGGAAGCAAATCACAACTGCACACAAATTGTCTCCACTCTTAAGCAGAGAAGCTCCAGTGTCAACAAAAAGCACACGCAAAACCCAAATCCAAATTCGCAAAAAAGCAGAGATTGAAGGAAAAAAGGAGAATGCTCACATCTTAGGCCGACTAGTGGAGATCTCAGCCAGAAGGTGTCGACCAATTTGTTGAGGTTGGAGTGCACGTGAAGCTTAAGCGAGAGATGGGGCTCGTTGAGCATCGCCAGCATCCCACCTGCGAAACCACCAAAGTTGTTTAGGGATTTAGGGAATGAGCAGATAAGAGAGTTTGAATGGAGAACTTATGGATTTAGGGATTTAGGGAACAATGGGAATAAAGAAGTGTTAGATAAATTAAACCTAGATGATGGGAACGGACGAGAAAGGAAGAAATAAGGGTTAGATACATGAAAACCTAGGTTAGAGACTACGGCAGTGAGCGATGTCGTCGACGATGACCTTGGCCAGCCGGGAGAGGTGCGACAATGATGAGGGACCTAACAGCAATGGAGGTGGCACCGTAGTTAACTTGGGAAGGTGCGAAAAGGAGGCTGTTGTTGTTGTTTGCGTGAAGAAGGAGAAGAAACCCTACGAGGGTTTCATGCTTTCTGAGAATTTGGAAGAAAGGTAGAATTTTAAAGAGGGAGAAAACGAAAATAAAGTTTTACTTTTATTTTATATTTTTTTAATAACATTATAAATATTTGTATCTAATTTGGGTAGGTAATAATTTTTGGATTTATATACAGATTTTAATTTCTTACGTACGAATATCATCTTTGGGTAAAATTCCCGCTCAAATGCATCAATATTATATACATATTTTATATACGGATATATCGGTAGATAAAATCCGTATATAACTCGTTTTTTAAGATCCGTATATAAAATCTGTATATAATACTAATGTTACATACGGATTAAAATCCGTATATAAATATCGATCGGTAATGGCTATTTTTCTTGTAGTGACGTCCTGCTTAGCATCTTAATCACAATCACAACATCATGCATCTGTTCACATAGCTTGTGAACAACCACCTGTATATCAGCATATAGTGCATAATCCCAACATCAGTCAATATCCAAGCATCATCAAGCAATACTCATCATGCATAAATCACAAGCAAACCATCATAGCAGATAAAGTTTCACACTGAGTACATCACACCTATTCTAAGAACAGAAGCAAATAAGTTCAACAGTACAAAACAAAAGATAGAAAAAATCCTGCTCTAGAGGTGATAGCATCCATCAGTAAATGATATCTCTGCTCCTCATCAACCCCTGCTATCATCTGAATCTTCTTACTCTCCTTCTTCTTTAGCATCTTCAAAGTCATCATCATCATCCTCATCATTATCCATAGTTGAGCTTCAGTTGCTCCAGCTCCACTAGCCTGAGCTTGCTCCTCTGGCCATGCCACCACATTGTTGAATTCATCCATGGTCCACCGATGTCCTAGGGGTGTATCATACATCCCAATGATCATCTTTGATGTGGCCACTGATGGACAAATTTATGAACACCAAAATATGATGTCACAAACTTGTTTTTCAATCGGCAAGTATGACCGAATCGTTCAAGTAATAAACTTGGTAAGACCAAGTATCGTTCTTCCCAAAGGACTCACGGCCTAGTTTAGTTGTGTGGTTTCTTGATTAACTAAGACTTAAAGACGAAATATTTGGATTTTATATGCAAAAGACGAAATTTAAATATGTATGCATGAAGTTTTGATCAATGGCAAAAAGCAAAAGATAAACACTTTCAATGAAATCTATGTATGAATATGTTGTTGGGGGTCAATTTCATCTTATCCACTCTCATATATTTTAGGAATTCAACATTCAAATCATCATTGTTAATGCCACTCTCTAAAGTACCTTTCAAGAAGGCTTCTCCCCAATCACGAGTTCATACAATTCCTAGCATTCCTAATGATCAGTTCATAAGTGCAGGAGCTTAACGACAACCAATATAATATTGGGAGAAATTCCCCGGATCTAGACTTCTCCGTACGCGCCCATATCGACAAAACCAATAATCATGCATCGAATGAGTTAAACAATGCAAGCATTGAGCAAAGAGGAAAAACCCTAACTAATGATAAAAGAAAGCATAGGTCTTAATTAAAAGAAGTAAAAACAAATTCCATATATGAGAGCTTCAAAAGATTACATTGATTCCCCAACAAACATACAGAGTTTAGTTCACCATATTCATGGTGAACCTAGATGAATAACAATGAAAGAATGGAAGATAAAACCCTAGAAAGGTGAAGAGGTAGCCTGAGCATCCAAGATCCTCCTTCAAAGGGGTGGAAGAGAGAGTGTTTGCTTCGTTTCTGCCAAAGATACCAACCCTAGGAAACCCTAAAGCTTATATACTGTTCGTAAATTACAGAAAATTAGGCCCAAGCCCAAAAATAGTGCCGCTCAGCGGTAAACTACCGCTCAGCGGTAAGTGCGTGAGACGTTTCTTCCCCTCAGCGGCCATTTTGCCCCTCAGCGGTCCTCCCGTAAGCTCCTGAGTGCCGCTCAGCGGTAAACTGCCGCTGAGCGGTAACTTCGGCTTCTCCTTTTGCACTTTTTGATGTCTTTTCTGATTCCATCTCTCTCCTTCTTCACTTCTTTCACCAAATTCACCTTAAAACCTGCACAAAAACACTGAAATCAAGCATAAACCTGTCCAGCTCTCTTATTTCTGAAAATATGAATAAAAGCATGATTTCAAGCTAGTTTCTAAGTATAAAGGTTGCTTTTAGTATCAATTTTAAGCATGAAAATAACAGTTTTTCAACTGTTATCAGCCACCTGCCCTCTGTGGATAGATTGCATCCTAGCATCCATAAGAGACAAATACATATCTCTGATCTAAAGCGGCTCTACATCATGAGGCTGTGCAGGTGCCTATGGTGGTCTTTTCCTTCTAGGAGGCTGGCTTGGTGGTACTGGCTCAACTGCCTCATCTCCGCCATAATACTGCCTATAGTAGGCCTCATCAAACGCCTTCCTAGGCCTCTCAAACGGCGGTGTAGAAATATTCACTCCAGCTAGCTCACAGAGTTGCGTGATCAAAGAAGGATGCCCCAAAGGTGTCTTGTTGTCCATAGTATTTGTACACACCTGTATCTCATTGGCTATGACCTGACCAATGTTAATGCTCATCCCTCTCAGCACACAGTACAAAAGAAGAGCCATGCTGACAGTAATATCAGAGACATGCGAATAAGGTTGGATGTTAGCATGAGAGAATGTCATCCAGTACTTTGCTAAAGGAGTCAGATCATCTCTCCTGATATTCGCAACAACATCATTCCTATTTCTTTGAAAGTGCCCTCCAAGCACACAAAGCACGCTCTCCACATCAACAAAGTCTACTCCTTCTTCCATACTTAGAGCAAACTCACACTACTCACTAGCCTATTCTGTATTTAAGAACCTGTTAATGGCATCAGGATCATACCGAATTGTGTGTCCTCTAACATAGCTCATATATTCCCCAGTGGGATAATCACCCAGCCGCCTTGCATTGGTGTAGAACTCTTTTACCACTGGCATGGGACAAAGTCAATTTGGGCAAGCTAGTGGACAATTCAATAGACCACCGCAACAACAACAACAGTGGCAACAACAACCGTCTCTAGCTGACAGAACTACAAAGCTTGAGGAGACTCTCCAACAGTTCATGCAGGCAACTCTCTCCAATCAAAAAAGCACTGAAGCTGCTATAAGGAATCTAGAGATGCAAGTTGGTCAAATAGCTAAAAAGTTGGAAGAGATACCTATCAAAAGTTTCGGGTCTAATACTGAAGTTAACCCCAAGGAAGAATGCAAGCCTATTGTGAGTGTGAAAGATGAGAGTGAGAAAGACAAAGAAGTAGAGAGAAAAGAAAAAAGTTGAGTTAAAGAGAAAGAAGAAAAAGAAGAGAGAAAAATTGAAATTGAGAGAAAAGAAAAAGAAAAGATTGTAAAAGAAGAGAGAATAGAAAAAAGAAGAGGATAAGAGAAAAAAAGAAAAAATTAAGAAAAATCTTCATCACCTTGAGGAGTGTTCCAGAAAAGAAAAAGAGATGCAATTAGGGTGCTTTGAAGAAATCTTCAGAAAATTTGGGACTAGAATTCTTGTGACTGAAGCATTGCAGCAGATTCTTGAATATGCTATGTTTTTGAAGAAACTCCTCAAAAGAAAGAAATATCTAGAGGAGGAAACAATTGAGGTACATGGAGAGTGTAGTGTGATGTTGCAAAAGGCACTTCCTCCTAAGGTTAAAGATCCAGAAAGTTTCACCATTCCTTGCACTATTAGGAGCCATAAAATAGGGAAAGCCTTAATTGATTAGGGTCTAGTATCAATTTGATGCCCTTATCTGTTCTTGAAAAGATTGGCGGTCTTGAAGTCAAGCCTGCAAGGATGACTCTGTTTATGGCGGATGGATCCACCAAAAAGCCCTATGGTGTGGTGGAAGATGTGATGGTTCAAACTGACAACCTCGGATTCCTGGTAGACTTTGTAGTAGTGGAGATGGAGGAAGATTTGGAGATCCCTATAATTCTTGGAAGGCCATTCATGAAAACGACCAAGGTTATCATTAATGTTGATGATGGAAATATAGCACTTAAAGACCAAGAAGAGGAAGTGATTTTCAATGTCTTCAATGCTGAGCAGCAAATCTAGGTGAAGAAGACTAGTCTCAAAGCTGCATGTGGAGATGCACCAGAGATTAGTACTAAAGCTGCCAAGCTAGGCAAGAAAGGTAAAAAGTGTTTTCTGCCACAAGTAAAGGAAGAAGAAAAAGACAGCAAAGGAAAAGGTGTTCATCAAGACTCCCTGGAGAAACATAAAGTACTTAGACCAGACATCCTAGTGAGATTCAACAAAAAGTTGTGGATTGTGAAAAAACTCAGAACTGATGGACTGATAAAGATTGAATCTCCAATTTCCAGGAAAATCAAAAAGGTGAACAAGAAGCTACTGAAGATCAGTTGGTGTGGAGAAGGAAAAGATGACACCAGGATCAAAGATGTGACATAAGCTTATTGGGTCAAGCTAGTGACGTTAAAGAAGCACTTATTGGGAGGCAACCCAATGTTTTACAAACTTTTATTTTTTTTATTATTGTTTCTTTAGTTTGGATTTTTTGTCATTTGAATTTTGTTTCTGTTTATTTTGTGTTTGCTTGTTTCCAGTGTGCACAATCTTTAATAACTCAATGTTTGAGGGGTGCAGAGAGATTAACTGTTTGATTTGAGTGTTGTTGTGAAAGCTAGGGAAAAGAAACTTGAAAATTCTAAGTTGAATCTGAGATCCTAAGGCGAGGAATACCTAAAACAAGCCAAAAAGCTAACGGAGAAAAGTGTCGCTCGCCGCTTAAGTGCCCCTTGAGGGGCGCCCGGGTGGCGCGATCTGCAGATTGGGTTTTCAAGTGGGGCTCAAGCGGGATTTCGGCCCACTTTTTTTTTATTATTTGTTCTGTTTCTTGGCTATTTGGTTCTGTGCAAGTGGTACTAAGGGATCTCTGTTTGGCCCTCAGCCTGAATAAGGAGAGTTTGTTGATTTTTTGGGACTAATGGTTGATTTCTATGTTTGTTTTTTGAATCTCTATGTGTAGGAATGACTTCTTCATCAGGAAAAAGGGTCAAAACTCTTGGTAACAAAGACAAAGGAACCATGAGGAAGGAGAAGAAGCAGTTATACTCTACTAAATTTAGAACTGCAGCTCATGAGAGATACTTCCTAACTGTAGAGGGAAGGAGACTACTGATGGAGGGGAAGGTGGCCAACATACCATCCTTGGCTCCTCAATTTGAAAGGGAGCTGAACAATAAAGACTAGGGCCAGTTGGCAACCTACCCCTCTCCCACCAACATTGCCATCATCAAAGAATTCTATACAAATGCAAAAGCATTGGGGGGAGAGCAAGAGACGTACTTTAGCTACGTAAGGGGTAAAAAGGTTGCTTTTGATGCTGACACCATTAACAATTTTCTTGGTACAGACTGGGAGGGGGAGCAATGCCAGTATGTTATGTCCATGATGGAAGGAGTGGACTATGATGATGTGGAGCGGACTTTATGTGTGCCCGGAGGGCACTTTCATAGAAATAGGACTAGGGCACCTATCCATATCATAAGACCCCATCTAACGCCTCTGACAAAGTATTGGATGGCTTTCACTCATGCCAACATTCAGCCATGCTCCCATGTGACAGACATCACTATTCAGAGGGCCATCTTCCTTTACTATGTTCTCAGGGTCCTCAACATCAACATTGAGCAAGTTATAGCTGATGAAATCCAAAGTTGTGCCCGTGGTGCAGGCAGCAAGGCACCCCTGGGACACCCCTCCTTGATCACTCATCTTTGTGAGATTACAGGTATTGATGTGTCTAATCCACCACTGGAGCGTCCAAGAAAGGAGTTGGATGCAACCTACTTTACACATTACTGTGTAGTGGATAAGCCAAGCCAACCAGTGCCACCACCACAACAGCCCAAGGTACACAAGAGAGCACCACCACAAGCCAAGTAGCCAGTTCATGAGGTCGCTCCTTTTTAGATGCGGGACATGTACTTTTCTTTGCTGGATGCTAGACTGACTGCCGTATACAGGGGCGAGCAGGAGTTGTTGAGGACATTGACGTATGCCTTTCCTGAGCGACAGTTCATATCTCAGGAGGACTTTGCAACCCGAGTGGCATGGCCCGCTGACCCAGCATAGGAGGGTGGTAGAGCTAAAGCAGCTGAAGCTTCAACCATGGATGAGGATGCTGAGGATGCTGAGGATGAGGATGAGGAAGCTGAGGAGGATGAGGACTCTGATGATCATGATTGATGAGTTGTACTTGGCATCTACTGATGGATGCCAGCTTTGTTATAGAACAAGATTCTTTTTATTTTACTATTTTTATTGCTTTGATTGTTAAACTTTATTTTGTTTCTATTTTCATTGTTTTCCTTTTGATCAATTGTTTTGTTGATTGTACTCTGCTTGGATAAATTACACTGGTTTGATTCAACTGTGTTGTGTTTTGTGATAAGTATTGCTTTGTGATGCTCTAGTGTATTGATTGATGTTGAGATGATGTATGATGTGCTAATATACAGGTGATGGATCACAGTGTATGAAATAGGTACTTAAGGTAAAATTTGATTGAGATACTGAGCAGGGTGTTTTTCTGAATTTTGCGACTGGTTAAATGAAAGACAAAGTTAATTTTTTTGACATTGTGATAGCAGAGTGAAAAAGACACCAAAACTTCACTATACACCTCTTAGTGAGTGATACACTTCTGAGTGCTTGAGTGATACACTTTTGAGTGCTTGAGTGAAACACTTTCCTTGGTGAGGAGTGGTTCTTTGAATTTCTGATTGCATCTTTGCTTGATTGATTGATCATTCTTAAGGATAGTATTTGTTGAAGTATATGAGCATCACATTGATTTTGATTGAATTAAGGCATCTGTACATCTTGACTGGCATCTGTATGCTGAGTTTATAAAAGGGATCTTTTTCCTCGAAGAAAAAGTTTTTGAAAAATGTTGAGTGATTGTAGTGATTGCTTTGAAAAGCTGAGTTACATTCTATTTTTCTTGAGGACAAGAAAAGTTCTAAGTTTGGGGTTGTGATAACGGTTGAAAATACCGTTATATGTGATGTAATTTTAATACTAAATACACCCGTTTCTGCTTAGAAATTTGCTTGGAATCATATTTTTCTGTTAAGTTGTGTGAATAGGAGAGTTGAGGTTAAATTTAATGATTTTATGACTAATTCCCCTTGTTTTGGAAAGAAATGAGATAATATGGAAGGCAGAGATGAAGTGCCAAGGAGATAGAGCTCAGAAAGGCCTGGAAAAGCACCAGAAAGGAGGATTGCTCGAAGCTTGGGCGCCCCGTTTGGAGGCTTAAGCGCAGAAGAGTGTCGCTCACCGCCTGGGCGCCTCGTTTGGGGCGCTTGAGCGTAAGAAGCACGAAGCTTGGGCGCTATTTTGGAGGCTTAAGCACAGAAGAGTGTCGTTCACCACCCGGGGACCCCTTTTGGGCGCTTGAGCGTCAGAAGCACGAAGCTTGGGTGACCTTTGGATGCGGGAGCTTCCTTCTTCTACTTTTAGGGTTTTTCTATCTCATTCTTCTCCATTGTTCATCTAGTTTCACCATGTCTATGGTGAACTAAACTCTATTTGTTGTTGGGGCATGATGTAACCTTGTGAACTCTCATGTATTTGAATTGATTCTTAATAATATATGCTTTTTCATTAATAGTTAGAGTGATTCATCTGTGATTATTACATGCTTTGTTTAACTCATTCATATCATGATGTACGAATTGCATGAGTGCCGGGAGATTCCTTACAATTTAGGTTCTTATGGAATTCCTCCCAAGAGTAATATTTCTCAGCGATGAGGGTATGAGTCTTGGTCGTCTTAAAGTTCTTGATCTTCACAATTAATTACTAGGAATGCTAGGAATTGCATGAACTGGTGATTAAGGACAAACTTATTTCGCCGAGGGATCGGGTTTAAGTGATTTAGTGAGTGACGCTAACCTTAATGCATAAAGAAGAATTCTTACATACATGAGAGGGAACTTGGTGAAATCTAACCCCAACAACATACTCATCTCATATTAAAACAACATCCGTTCATCACTGTGCTATTCTGTTATTGATCAAACTGCATTCATATTTAATTTTATGTCTTTGCATCTGAAACCAATGATCTCGTTTTCTTTAAGTCTTAATTAATCGAGTTATCACACGATTGTCTAGTGCCGAGAGTCCTTTGGGATACGATACTTGGTCTTACCATTTTATATTACTTGTGCGATTCGGAACACTTGTTGATTCATCAACAATAGTCTTTGATGCTTCTCTAGTTTTATCATGTATAATCGGGGAAGGTTTATGTTTTATCTCGGTAGTTAAAAGGATAATTCCTTTTTCCTGTGCAAGGCGATAGGTGGATTCGAGTCCTGTCATTTTCCTCTTTTGAGAGAATATAAATATCTCGTTGTAGGTTTCTAACTAGTGCTGAGTATTGTTCTTGGTGATTGAATCATCGAGCTTTTTACTCATAAGACCTTGAAGAACAAGGAGGATATGTCCGAAGCTGAGTGTGGAGGACGACTGTTATCCGTGGTCCACAAGAGGGACCGGTTTTTGATATATGTTTATCAAATGTATGAGTAGGATAGAACCGAGATAGGTCCAATAGCTGTGTGTGAAGGGCCAGCGTCCAGTAGCGGCGTGTGAAGGATACAAATAAGTTGATATTACTAATGAATGTTTGAAATGTGTAAGTAAATTTATTTGTAGTGTTTTTTCTTCTCTGTATTTTTTTAGCTCACCCTACTTATGTGACTACGATGATTGTATAAATCGTGTTGTTATAGGGAGTAGATAATGTTTCAGGTAACGCTGGAAAAGTTTAGAGCGAGGATGCATTGGGAAAAACTATATGAGATTTTAAAAATTTATTTTAAGTTGTGAAATATTTTGTTTTGTAATTCTAAACATCTCTTTAAGATTTGGTTTGTAATTTTAAGTATTGATAATGAAAAATGTGACATTATTATTGTGTAATAATAATAAATGTTGTGGTTTTATATGTGAATAAATATTTTGAAAAAATTTCTGTAACCCTCAAATAGGGGGCGTTATAGAGTAGCTGTAAAGAACCTTAGGATATGTAAGAACCGATAAATTTGAGTATATAGAGTAGATGGATGTTTATTTTAATGAGGCCAACTTATTGTAGTAATAAAGTTTTCGTAATATAAACAGAAGTTTATATCGCATCTCATTATCTAAAACACAAATCATCTCTCTAAAAACTATTCTCTTGAGTTCTATACCTTGTCTCTACCTTTTCTAACTTCGGAGTCATCTCTTTGACGATCAGGAAGTGCCTAAATGACCACACCAGCGAAGTCTACGTTTCTACATGATCAATTTCTTCTATAGAGTAGAGCAACTAAGTTTCGGCTCTTTTTTCCTTTTGTCGTTCTGTTCTAAAATCTCTGGGTTTGAGCATTTACACATGTGTTCACCCGTATTTATTCCTTGTTCTTTTTCAATCAATTGGTTTAATGATCCATTATGATCTCAATTTTAAGGTTTATAGGCGTTCCTAGGGTTCTTTGTGCTTGAAGCAAGGGTTAGACGTGTATAAAGCTTGGTAGCTCCGGTGTAAGGTAAAGGAAGCTAGATATTATTCTTGGTAAATTTTATAAAGCATGAATTGATATTGATTAGGATGTGTAGTTGTAGATATTGGATGTTTATGATTAAAATGCTAATAATGTGAATTGTTGAAGAAGTGAAATTGATCATATGATGATTGTTGATGTTGAATGATTATGTGTGAAACTCTAATGGTATGATAAATTGTGTTGTTGAGGTGTTTTGGTGGTGTTTAATTTGGTTTAATGTAGAAGGGAATTGAACTAGGTTGAATGGTAATCATTATTGGTCAATTTTGTATCTTTGGTGTGTGAGTTCTTGGGGTAAGGGCTAGAAAGAGGAGATGAAGTCTTAGAATCTGTTTAAATGTGAATTGAGAGTTGTTAGAGGTTTTAAGTGGTTGAAATTTGTTTTAGAAGAGAGGTAATAACATTTTGATGATGGTTTACTTAGTTTTAAGAGTATTTTTAGGGGTTTGGACTATCGAGATTTTTAATAAATGGTTATGTGTCCAAATAAAAGGTTTGTGATGTGTTACTAAGTCATTTCTGACTTGTTAGAGTACTTAAGCTATTTAAAAATGAGCTAGAATAGGTAGAATATGAATTTGGTCTCTAAGTTAAGAATTTAGAGGTTTTTGGGTTGATGTCTTGTTATAAACAATTGATTATTAGTTTAAGATATGTTATACACTTTTGTTTAAGTTTAAAATAGTTTATAATCCAATATAAGTTTATAAATTGGTAAAAATGGTTAGAAGAGGTAATGGGTGGTCTAGAAGTGCTAATTTTGTAGTTTTAGTGTTGCAAAATTATGTAGTCCTGCTGGGCAAGCCGAATTGGCTAGTTGGGCGAGCCAGCTAACTTAGCTTGGGGAGCTTGTTGTTTTGGCTCTAGCTAGGCAAGCAGAATTGGCTAGTTGGGCGAACCAACTCCATTAGCTTTGAGAGCTTGTTGTTTTGGCTCTAGTTGGGAGAGCAGAATTGGCTAGTTGGGCGAGCCAACTCGCTTAGCCAGTTGGTTTGCCTCAGCTAGGCGAGCAGAATTTGTTAGCTGGACGAGTAGGTCTGTTTTCTTAAGTGCATTAGTTAGTGTAATTGATAGTAAATATTAGTATGAATTAGTATAGACTAGATAGCTTAAGGTAGTATTAGTAAAATATTGTTGAAATTTAAAATAATTATAGTTTTACGTTGTGGGTTTTAGACTAATTTCTATAGTTTAAATAGTTAAGTATTTAGTTTTGGTTTCTAGTTAGAATTTAGTAGTAGTGTCAAAATGGGTTGTAACCCGCAGGCTAACCCAGCCCACCATGGGTTTGAGCCGGCACTAGTGCAGTCAAGGGAAACGACAACGGTTATTTTCGTCTATAGGCAACGGTTTCGCAACCCGCAAAAAAGGGTAGGTTGTTTGCCTTGGTTCCTACTGAATCGAAGCAGTATGTCGAACTCTACTGCCTCGGTTGGGACCTGAACCGAGGCAGTAGAGTGTTTTTTATTTTATTTTTCTTACATTCGGTTTCGCCAGCTTTTCTGCTTTTCGCAAGACTTATCGGTTGTGACCTGCATCCACCGTCTAAGATGCTTGGAATGTGGAAACCACCACAGCCAGATCGAACGCAAAAGAAAATACACAAGCAAGACCATGAGATCAAAAACCCAACTCGAAACAAAAACCTTAAATTCTTAAATCGCAAAATTAGATAACAAGAACATAAATTCCCAAAACCAGAGAACAATTAAAACCCTAATTTCAAATCTCAAGATGCGCCTAAGCTGTCGAAGTCGCCTCTTGATGGAAGCTTGCCAGACCTGGAACTCGCAGGTTGCAACTCGAAACAGCAAGCCAGGAAAGTGCAGCGGAATGGAAGTAGATAAATGGTGTTTTGGTGTGTTTTTTTTAATGGAAGAAGTCTGTGTAGAGACTTCTCAGCTCAGAAAGTCTTCCTACTATGGAAAGAAGCTAGAGGAAAGTGTAGAGAAAGAGTGACTCAAGAGCAATAGGGCTGGAAAACAATTTCTGCAACATTTCACTAAGCTCAAAAGTGAGAATTACAAAGGGGAGGCCCTCTTATTTATAGGTGAAGAAGGGCCTCAATTTTGAGCTAATTTCCCTCCAAAATTCAAAATAAAAGACGAGCTTAGAGGCCAAGTTAGCTGGGTCACATGGACAATGCTGCCAAAACGTGCTTCAGGCTGCTTCGCTGGCGTTGGAACTCGCCCTGTCTAAGGGCGTTGGAGCGCACGTGAGCCAGGAAGTCCATTTGGTGCATCTGAGCTGGAGCCCCCCTGTTTGAGGGCGCTGGAGCGGCCCTGGTGCTGATCCCTTGAAGAATGCTTTTCCCAAATCTGATTGCTTGACCATGGCTCTTACCTTTATTGTATCCTATAAACAAAACAACCATATATAGTATTAAAAGAGGAATCCTTCTAAGACATAGAGAAAGAAAATCAAGAAAGACCCTTTAAAAGTTCTTCTTCAACTTCCCTTTCCTAGCCTTAGCATGAGTTAGTTCTCCTTTGGATGACTTGCCTATATAGGTTTCCATCACCTCCCTTCCTGCATAAACGCACCAACACCGAGAAGCGAAATGGACTTTTCCCTCCATGCGGAACACGAACCAAAGTTGGACAAGAGGAAAAGGAGGTTCGCGCCTCCCTCATTGTGAGGCGAAACGAAACGAGAAGAAAATAAAAAATATGAAGATGGGTGCTTCCCCCTTCTTTTGAAGCCGCAACAGAGGAGTGAAGAAGAGAACAAAACATTGCGCGAAGAGAAACCCAAGGGCGAGAGAAAGCAGCGGCGCAAACCTAAACGAAGGCATTCTATCTAAAAGTATCTCTCTTCGCGAAATTTAAACCTAAACGCATGTTATTGCCTCGGTCCGTGGGCAAACCGAAGCATGAAACGCGTACGACATCGGCTAAGAGGGAACCGAAGCAATAGAGGTTACCAAAATGGATTTTGGAACGTTCGATTTCAGAGGATGGATTTTGGAACGTTCAGTTTCAGAGGATGTGTGCTTGTGGCAGAACGTACTGCCTCGGTCCATGGGAAACTGAAGCATAAAGGGCCTATGACATCGGCTAAGAGGGAACCGAAGAAATAGAGTTTACCAAAATGGATTTTGGAACGTCTGAACGGCCTCGGTTCTGAGCAGCAATAGAGGAAGTATACCCGTTCGACATCGGTTCTCAATGAACCGAGGCAAAAAGAGCCTATAACATGGGCTAATGGGGAATCGAGGCAATAGAGGTTACCAAAATGGATTTTGGAACATTCGGTTTTAGAGGATGTGTGTTTGTGGCAGGACAGAATGAATTAGAAAGTTCGGTTCAGAGGATGTCTAGTTCTGGCAAGAGATATTGCCTCGGTTCTGAGCTGCAATTAAAGTAGTATACCCATTCGGCATCGGTTCTCAATGCACCGAGGCATATAATGTCTCCATAACTACAAAAATGCCACCACGTTATTATACGCTTCGGTTTTTGTGAAATCACGTATATAGCGCGTTAAAAAGATCATTTTTTACTAGTACGGGTTGGGTTTGAAAAAATGTAATTTTTTTATGCGGGTTAGTTTTCAACCCGACTCACTTAGAACCCGGCTCACTTGGTTGAACCCGTGGTGGGCCAGGTTGGCTCCCCAACCCCATAATTTAATTTAATTATTTATTATTTTGTATTTCAATATTATTAGTTAACATTTTTTTATTATATTGTAGATGGTGATAAAGAAGATGTTTCAAGAGAGAAAAATATTATAGATTTATCTATTCAAGACTCTAATATTATAAATGGACAAGTGATACAAAAATTATCAATATTAAAAATTTATTTGTTCGTTTTTTGTACATGTGGTTGGATTACGCTTGGATTGTATGATACTTTTTTTATTTATTTTGAATTTTCTTTGGAGTTTAAAATAATTTTAGTGTGAAATTTATTTATATTTGAATTAAAAATATTGTAATTTTCATTATTTTAAAAAACTTATAATTAAATGAGTCAGTGACTCAACCCATTTAACCCACCAACCCGTGGCGGGTCGAGTCAGGTTTGAATTTTTTCCGCTCGCTAACAAGTGAGTCGGGTTGGGTTGGCTCACTAAGTAACCAACCCGTGGTGGGCCAGGCCGGGTTGAGTCAGGTTATCCGTTTTGACAGCTCTAGAATTTAGCTTAGTTAACATTATTAGGATTAAGTATAATTGACTCGGATAAGCTAACACAAGTTAGTTCTATATAATTGTTCTTTATGACAATTTAGTTAACATTAGTTATCCATTTAAAATTAGTTTAGGGTATTAAGATAATGTGTAGTTGTGTTTTCTAAGTTTTTAGCTTAATTCTAGCCTAGTTAAGTGAACTAAAGTAATGTATTTGGGCATAATGAATTGGCTAACTTGGTTTTAATGTTCTATGCAAAAGTTTCAAATGAAACGAGTGTATACATGTGGCATCAAGGTTGATCAAGAAGAATATCCACTAAAATACACAAAAGGACAGTCATGCAAGCTTGGAAAATTTTGTCCTACGTACTTAAAAGTTGATTAAAGTTTGACTTTTTGTTTTGAAGCTCAAACGAAAGTGAAAATCGATGGAGACTGTTTAAGGCACTTAGACACGTGCTCAATGCAGAAGTGACCATTGCAATGCTTCCAAACACAGGCAACTGAACTAGAGTTACTCAATTACAAGTCTAGTAACTAGTGTAGTAAGTTTTCAGGTAGTTTTTTATTTTTAGTTTTTGACCTGTAAACCAGTGTAGTGAGTAGTCTTAACTAGGATTAGAAACTCTATATAAGACCAAAAATATTGAGTTAGAGAGGGATGAAAGCATAAACGTAGCAGATTTATCACTCACTCATTCTCTCATGTTTTCATAGTGCTTTAGGTAGAAATTCCTAGATTTAGATAAGATTTTAAAGTGTTGACCTCACAATAGGATGAACTTGGAAGTTTGATCCAGATTTTGGTAATTTCTACCTTTTGTTTTTTGTTTTGTAAGTTTCTAATACATTTTACTATGTTTCCAGTTTGATTCCACATATCATTCTTTGTTTATTCTTCATATTTTGTTATTTCTTGGACCAAAACAGTGAATGTTGTTACTTTTTTATTCTTCATGATTGTCTCCCTTCTTAACTGATTTTTTAGTGTGAAAACACATTCAAGATTACAAGGAGTACACAATGGCTGAATTTAATCAAGTGAATGCATAACCATCTTGTTATTTCATTTCTTCATAACACTTTCAATAAAACAATCAAAATAATAGAATAAATTAACGCTGATTTGAATTCTGTAAGAACTTTTGATTCTAACACTTTCATATCTTTCACAAAATGTTGTGATTCCTTACAGAGAAAAGAAAATCTCCAAGAACCAGAGATTGACCGTGGTGATCAAGGCTTAGAGGTTTCTTGAGAAGCAAGATTTGTTGGGTTTGAACGTCTAATCAATTTGCATGAAGAGGTGTACTCTGCAATCTGCACGATCAGGAATTTCTGCAATCTATGAAGATTGACTGGTTTCCCTGTTGTGATTACAGGAAGAAGAAATGTGTTCTTGACTTTGAGGGTGGCTCAAAGGGTTTGACAACAAAAGAGGGTGTTCTTGTTGCGTGTTTGTATTGTTTACTACCTATATTAGATTAGAAGGTTAGAGAGGTGTTTTACATTTTTGACGTGAGGTTGTTGTAAAAACGTTGGTGTAAAAACCTTGATCTTTATAGTGCATTTGCTTCCTATGGTTGGAAGGACACTAGATGTACGCTTGGCCAAACTAGTATAAACACCAACGTTTGAATTCTCTGATCCCTACACTTTTTCATTATAGTCGATTAAACTTTTTGTGTATTTGATTAAGTGAATTTTTGCATTACATATCATTTTACTTGCGATTCAAGAAAAGCGTAAAGACATCTTATTTTGCGAAAAAGATTTTGAAAGCTTATATTTTTACGCTTCACCAATTCACCCCCTTCTTGGTGTGAGAACCTAAGCCATTCTTTTTTAACAAGGATACAAAGATTCTTTTTAACAGTCAAATTAATATTTAATTGTAGCAATTTTTAAACAAAACTCAAGGATACAAGCAATATGGGTAATGCTAGTTAGTAGGAGGAAATAGTAAGGATATTAGAAAGGAAGGAAATGGTCTTAGTCATATGTTGGGAGGCCCCGTTATTCAAAAGCCAAGATTGTTTCGAAGAAACTATACCCAATAATTTTTTGGTGGATGGTTTTGAGGAAACAATAATGAACGTAAGTTTTTGAAACATGTCAAGAGTACAGTTTGCAAAGACAAAGGTTTTGAAGAGCTACCCTTATTATGAGATGCACCTGATTGATTAGCATAGGAAAAAACATAAGCAAGATGACTTGAAGTCAAACGACAACATCTACGACCATGACCAACAAGAGGACGATTGAGGTAGCCATGAACTTTGTAACAACAACAGACATCATGGTTGGGACCATAGTGGGTGCAGGTGACATATGGCTTAAAGGATCAATGGGTGTAATATCTTAAAACAAGAACTCTCGTTGTGCACACGCCAATTATATTTCTCTCTATAAATTGTGATGTTATTTTTTATTCATCTAAAGTTGGCTTTAAGTAGCTGTAACAGAGGCCTTGGGCCTTTCACAAAATGATAATAACCAATTTAAATAAAAACTAAAATATAATATCCTATACCTAATTCACTACCTGTAGAAAAAGATAGGCCAATACTCTCAACCAAGAGGGGGTGAATTGGTTTGACTTTAAAAATATGTTCTTTCAAAATATTTTCGAAATCTTTTATATTTATTGGAATGCAATATGACAAATATCGTGAATCAACAAATAAAAGAGATAAGGAAGAGAAAGATTAACATACAAATTTATACTGGTTCGGCCAAGCCTACATCTAGTCTTCCTTCAACAACCTTAAGCAAGACATACAGAGAACAATCTTCTCAATGTACTCTCCTTCCTAACTCAATACCAACTACAGCAACCAAGAAAGATCACCCACTTTCTGTCACCTTAAAGCAATCCCAACTCTAACAATACCTTGAGAGCTTACCCAACTCTCAATGAGAACAATCACAGTTCTCTCCCCCTTACACAACAACACAGAAACTCAGTCTACTGATTAAAAAAGATAAATTTGATATTCACAGCAAGCACTCCAATAATGCAAATATGATCAACAACCTTTAAGCACACTTCTTGATAGAATCTTGATGTATAAACCCAAAGTTGATCATTGATTCCTCAAGATGGTTCTTGGACGCTCTTGTAATCAAAATTCAACCAAAATGTTAGTTATGAAATTGAATGTTCAAAGATTAGTTTGAAACAGCGTGCAAGAAAGCTATTTATAGGATTTTCAAAATCCTGGCGCATTTTAATCGATTACGCTATTAAAAAATTAAATCTAACGATTTAAAGTTTATTCAACAAAACTCCGCCATACACTTTAAAATCATCCTTCCTTCATCTCTTCAACTTTCTTAATTCCTGAAACGATGTTGTAGGTAATTGTTTCGTGAATATATCAGCTATTTGATTTTTTCTTTCTACGTGTTCAAGTTCCACACTCCCTTGCTTTACCTTTTCCCAGATGAAATAAAAGCGGACATCAATATGTTTGCACCTCTCGTGATTAACTAGGTTCTTTGCCAGCTCTATTGTTGATCTATTATCTACTTAGATCAATAACTTTTCTTCTTGCATTATCTCCAAATTCTTCAATAGGTTTCTCAACCAAATTGCATGTCAGACACCCCAAGATGTTGCCACATATTCAGCCTCACACGTTGATAGTGCAATAATAGGTTGTTTCTCTGAGAGCCAAGTAAATGTTGTTTCTCCCATAAAGAAGACATAGTCTGCTATGCTTTTTCGGTCATTCACATGTCCACACCAATCGTTGTCTGAATACCAACTAAGCTGGTAGTTATCCGACTTAGTATACTTTAATTCGAAAGACATAGTTTCCTTTCGTTAAGATTGTTGATAGAAGGAGCACAGGTTTAGCTGAACTCACAATTTCAGTGATAACTATGTTTTTGATAATGACAACACATAATTAATAATAACACATGTGTGTACTGGTTATACATGTCACATGCTTATGCTGACTTTCTTATTTCTGTAAAAGCATATATGTGAACAATATTGTGTTGATTATAGCATACCACTGTGATTGATATGTGATTTTATATGTGTATGCATAACATAAGGTTTCGGAAATGAAAAACCACAAGCACTATTGTTGAACTTTAAAGTATGGCAAAATAATAGTTTTAAAGTCGATTACATTATTGTTCAAATAGATTAAAACTCGTATGTTTGCACAAATATTTTTCCAATGTGCTGTGATGAATTTTGTGAAAAAAAGTTTTCAAAAAAGTGCTAAGTGTTTCTACTTAATCAATTGAATGCAACTTGTATTCGACTAAGTTTGTTGTTGATTTGAAAACTTAGTAAATGTTTGACATAACTGTCACAATGGTCATATTTTTAAATATGTTGACCAAACATTTATTATGAATCGATTATATCAAATGTGCATTTAATTAATGAATTTGACTGTTATTATTCTGTTACAACTGTCAATTGTATTCGACTACATTAATAGCTTAATCGATTAAAATGCGTCTGTTTTGTGAAATACTATATATTGACGCATGAATTGATTTCTGTAACAACAAGAAGAGAAGAAAAAGAAGAAGTTTTAATCTTTTACACTTTCATATATTTCAGAAAACGCTGTGATATCTTACAGAGGAAAGAAAAGCTCAAAGAACCAAAGATCTATCGTGGTGATTTAGAGTCTCGAAGGTTTCTTGTGCAGCAAGGTTTACTGTGTTTGAACGTCTGATCTCTCTGTACAACGAGGTGTATTTTGCTTGATCAAGAACTCTGTAATCGTGAAGATTGACTGGTATTCCCTATGGTGATTATAGGAAGTAGAAGTGTGTTCTTGAGTTTGAGCGTGTCTCAAAGGGTTCGACAACAGAAGAGGGTGTTCTTGTTGTGTGTCTTGTTTGTTGTACTGCCTATATTTGAATTAGTGGGTTAGAGAGGTGTTTTAGATTTTGACGTGAGGTTGTTGTAAAAACCTTGGTGTAAAAAGCTAGATCTTTATAGTTCATTGGCATCCAACTCAGGTTGATTGGAAGGACACTAGATGTAGGCTTGGCCGAACCAGTATAAAAAATAGTGTTTGATTTCTATGATCTCTTCACTCTTTATTACAGTCGATGAACCTATTATTGCATTCGATTAAGTGTATTGTTTCATTGCATACGAATTTACTTTCGTTTCGAGAAAAGTCCAAAGACATCCTACTTTGCGAAAAAGATTTTGAAAGCAAATATTTTTACGCATCACCAATTCACCCCCCCTACCCCCACCCCCCTCTTGGTGTGAGAAAGTAACCACTCCTTTCTTAACAATTGGCACCAAAGCTGGTTTTCATAAGATATTTGAAAAATAAATCGATTAAGATTTTTGTCTAATCGATTCGATCCTTAAAAATGGATTTTGTTTCTCAAACTTTTGGTGAAGGAGCATCAACAAATAGACCACCTTTATTTGCTGGTGAAAATTATGGATTTTGGAAAATTAGGATGCAAATTTTTCTTGAATCCGAGGACAAAGGTGTTTGGGATGTTACACTCAATGGTCCATTTGAATCCACTCATATTGTTAATGGAAAAACTGTTTTGAAAACTTTTTCTAAGTGAACTCAAGATGAGAACCAGAGAGCACAGTATGATGTCAAAGCTAGAAATGTAATTGTCTCTGCTTTGACAATGGATGAATTTTTCAGGGTCTCTTAATGCAAAACAGCAAAAGAAATGTGGGAGGTCCTTGAAGTTACACATGAAGGAACAAACGAGGTGATGCATGCTAGAAAGAATTCCTTGATACAGGAATATGAGCTGTTCAGGATGAAGGTCGGGGAGACCATCTATGATGTGTAGAAGAGGTTTACACACATTGTCAACCATCTAATGGCTCTTGGGAAGTCTTTTGAGAAAGAAGAGATTAACATCAAAATCCTGAAGAGTTTAAACATAAGCTGGCAGCCAAAGGTAACTGTTATTTCATAATCTAAAGATTTAACTAACATGAATATGGCAACCCTTTTTGGCAAGCTTAGGGAGCATGAGTTAGAACTCGGAAGGCTGCGAGAGAAAGAAGAAATTGAGGAAAAGAAATCGATTGCCCTCAAAGCCACAAGTAAGAAATCCTCCAAGAAGGCTGAATCTGAAGTTGAATCAGATGCAGAAGTATCAGAAAAGGAAATCATGAATATGATGGTGAGAAAATTTAATAGATTCATGAAGAATACAAATTCTGCAACTGATAAATGCAGATTTTTCAAGAGGAGGAAAAAAGAGCTCAAGAAGCAATATTGTGCAATGCTATGAATGCGGAAAGGATGGCCACATAAAGCCTGACTGTCCAGACTTGAAGAATAGGCAGAAAGCAACCACTAAGTACTCTTAGGATAAGAAAAGCAAGAAAAGAAAAGCATATATAGCTTGGGAAAACAGTGATGGTGATTCTTCAAGTGATGATGATTGCAGTGTTGAAGAGGAGTCAAATTTATGTTTCATGGCAGGCTCTACCCACTCTGATGATGACAATGATAGTGCTTTCGAGAATGAACCGATCGAAGTCAAGTACGACTTGCTATTGGATGCATTTCAAGAAATACATGCAGAGGCCATACGACTCCAATACAAGGTAAATTGATTAATGTCTGAAAGGAAAAATTATGAATATAGAATTGATAACCTTGTAAAGGGTAATGAAAAGCTATAAAATGAATTAGAAGCTGCATTACAATCTGCTAAAACAAATGTTAAAACTAAAATACAGATTGTGGAAAAGAATTGTGTTAACTGTCCAACACATTCAGAAAAGATAGATTACTTAACAAGCACTCTAGCTAAATTTACTCAAGGAAAAGAAAATTTAGATGTTGTGTTAAGATCATCTAGTAGAGCAATTAATAGGCAAGGCATTGGCTATAAAACTAAGAGTAATAGGATTAATTTTAAGAAGTTTATTGATCTTAGTAAACCTGTTACAAATGCTTGTTTCTACTGTAATATTATTGGCCACAATGTCAGAAATTGCTACTACATAAAGGTTGAGGTTCCTAAAGGAAAATATAAGTGGATTCCTAAGAAACATCCCCCTGAAACTAACAAAAAATGACCCAAGTTTGTATGAGTACTTGCTACAAAGCCATTCAATTGTTTTGCAGGTAAATAAGTTGTTGTTGTAGCAGAAACAATGCTCAAGGATGAACTACAATGGAACAAATCACAAGTTCTTGAGTATCTAAATGTGGTAACTGGAACAACTTATTTTTCATACACTCATGCATCATAAGTGTTGATATGAATGATTGTTAAGTGCATAATTGATGAGTGTCTATGTAATTGATTTGTTTGTATGAAAATCTAATTGCACGACTTTTAATCGATTGTGTTATGTATAGAGTTGATTATGTTCTATGTATATGTTTCTCTGTTTTTGATAATACTCTATTAAACATAAGTCGACTATGATTTTAATGAAATCGATTATTTCTTTGTAATGGGCTTTCATGTTTTGAAAATTTGAATGGGCCTGTTTTTCATGAAGATTTTTTTACGCGCCCTTATAAACATCTGTCTTGATAATCTTGTGTGCACCATGATTGTCTTAAAACTGTGTGACTCAAAACCCTTATCTGTGTTAAGAAGTCTTTATTGATCTTCAATCTTCTCGACCTGGAAAACGCCGTGCTCCTTTGGTAAGAGAGGCAAATCCATTTGGTTGGCTTAGTGATGATGATCAAAGGACTGACTTCATATGTAAGTGGGGCTTCAAGGAGGTTATCAGGCACAAATGCCTAAGAATCTTCTTCTTTAGGGCTGAAGGGTTTTTATTTTAGGAATGGCTATTCTACTTTGGTCTAACAAAGTTTGTCGAACTCGAAGGAGATTACTTCCCAAATCTGGTGAAAGTGTTCTATGCTAACTTAAAAAAGGAAAGAGACTATCTTCTCTCTAGAGTAAAGGGAGTAACTATTGACATTGATGAAAATACATGGAGGACAATTGTCGGATTTCAACCAGAAGGATTGAAATCACATCATGGCATTCAGGGTCTCAATAAGGTTAACATTTACAACAATTACTTAAGGAATCCTTACATAATAGGAAATTATGATTTCTTCAGCATTGATCATCTGAGCAAAGAGGAAAATATGTGTGCTTATGTGATCACTTGGATTCTGCTTCCAAGGGAAGAATATCAGACAATATTGACTGTAGAGGATGTGTACCTACTGGATGCAATAAGAACTAGGATTCAATTAAGCTGGGCCTCTATAATCAGTAATCACATGGTAAAGGTAGCAAGGCAGAATGAATATTATCTACCATATGTTGTTTTCATAAGCAAAGTTTTAAGGTTTCATGATGTGGACATCACAAATGAAGTAAACGTTGGTTGCAACAAGAAAAATGTGATGGAAAATATGTTTTTAAATCACATAGGACTTAGAAAAAGCGTAGAAAGCTGGATATTCAAGGATGAATATTGCCCTGATACTGATGAAGTTGACCAGTCAATATTGACTCATCAAAGTATAAATTCAAACCTCAAACAGGATTTGAGAAGTTTGTGGATGAAAGGTTCAAAAGACTTGATGATAAGATGACAATGCTTCAAATATCCTTATCTGAATGAAATCGAAAGATGGATTACGCATTAAGAATAAATGCTTTTGGTGGCACATATGAAGATAATTCTGGAAGTGAAAAGAACTGTGCAGATGAGAAGATTGTAGAGTCATCTAAATCATAATAGATTTGTTTAGAGTCATTTTTTGTGTTGTTTTGATTGGCATTATATGCCATATCTTTTTTCTTTCATCTGATTGTAATCCTTATGATCATGAATGAAATCAGATTTCAATTAAATCAATCTGTGTTTGGATGATCATATTTGTGGTTGATTGTGTGAAACTGATTAACGAAATTTATTAACATGTGTATATATGCCATTTGATCTTTTTACTATTATATCCACAACATTGCATATTCATACATTAATTGTGATTGATTATTGTACTGCATTAATACTAAATCGCTTGATCTAGTTAAGCCTAAAAAGGTTATGCAGGAATAGTGCTTGCTGACTGAGCTAGAATGGAAAATCTACAATACTCTACAACAAAGAAATCGATTACAATGGAACTCTAATTGATTGGTCTTCGTAATTGGGTTTCAAGATTCCAAACTTCTATTACCTGATATCTTCTAACCTTGACTTATTATCTGTTAAATGTTTAAGCATTTTATATCTCTATGTTTATCCATTATGAATAAGTTTTGATATATTAAGTGTTTTAAATTGTTTTGGTGATTAAAAATGTATCAATTATGCTCTGACATTACTGTTGTAATCTTACTCTGATACATTGCTTGAATATGCTCTTATATGCTCTTATACATACTCTGATATTACTACATTGTGCATCTGTGATTTGAAGTTGAAACATGCATAATGAAAGGGGGAGCATTGCATATTGCTAAGTTGTTCACAAGTTTCCATTAAGGGGGAGAAAATATTAAGTTCATGTGAATATCAGTGATAGGGGGAGCATCATATTAATTCTGATTATCTGATTGATGCATCTCTATATGTTTGATTATTTGTGTTTCAATTACTGAATATTCTCAATACCTTTTTTGCTAATGCCCAAAGGGGGAGAATAAAGGGGGAGAATATTTGATATGATTAGGGAAAATTGTTAATCTGTGATTGTGACTGTACAACATGGTTTTATTAATCATGGTTGTGCATCATCAAAAAAGAGGGAGATTGTTGAGATTGTTGATATAGGAGGATAGGTTTAGCTGAACCTACAATCTCAGTGATAATTGTATTTTTTATGATGACAACACATAATTAATAATAACACATGTGTGTACTGGTTATACATTTCACATGCTTATGCTGACTTTCTTATTTTTGTAAAAGCATATATGTGAACATTATTGTGTTGATTATAGCATACCACTGTGATTGATATGTGATTTTATATGTGTATGCATAACATAAGGTTTCGAAAATGATAAACCACAAGCACTATTATTGGACTTTAAAGTGTGGCAAAACAACAATTTTAAAGTCGATTACATTATTGTTCAAATCGATTAAAACTCGTATGTTTGCACAAATACTTTTCAAATGTGCTGTGATGAATTTTGTGAAGAAAAGTTTTCAAAAACGTGTTAAGTGTTTCTACTTAATCGATTGCATGCTACTTGTATTCGACTAAGTTTGTTGTTGATTTGAAAATTGAGTAAATGCTTGACATAACTGTCACAATGGTCATATTTTTAAATATGTTGACCAAGCATTTATTATGAATTGGTTATATTAAATGTGCATTCAATTAATGCATTTGACTGCTATTATTCTGTTACAACTGTCAATTGTATTCGACTACATTAATAGCTTAATCTATTAAAATGCGTCTGTTTTGTGAAATACTATATATTGACGCATGAATTGATTTCTGTAACAAGAAGAGAAGAAAAAGAAGTAGTTTTAATCTTTTACACTTTCATATCTTTTAGAAAATGTTGTGATATCTTACAGAGGAAAGAAAAGTTCCAAGAATCAAAGATCTACCGTGGTGATTTAGAGTCTTGAAGGTTTCTTGCGCAGCAAGGTTTACTGTGTTTGAACGTCTGATCTCTCTGCACACCGTGGTGATTTAGAGTCTCGAAGGTTTCTTGCACAACAAGGTTTACTTCGTTTGAACATCTAATCTCTCTACACAACGAGGTGAATTTTGCTTTATCAGGAACTCTGCAATCTTGAAGATTGGCTGGTATTCCCTGTGGTGATTACAAGAAGAAGAACTTTGTTCTTGACTTTGAGAGTGTCTCAAAGGGTTTGACAGAAGAAGAGGGTGTTCTTGCTGCGTGTCTTGTTTGTTGTACTACCTATATTTAGATTAGTGGGTTAGAGAGGTGTTTTACATTTTGACGTGAGGTCGTCGTAAAAACCTTGGTGTAAAATCCTAGATCTTTATAGTGCATTGGCTTCCAACTCAAGTTGATTGGAAGGACACTGATGTAGGCTTGGCCGAACTAGTATAAAAACCAGCATTTGATTTCTCTGATCCCTACACTCTTTATTACAGTCGATTAACCTATTATTGCATTCGATTAAGCATACTCTTTCATTGCATACAAATTTACTTGCATTTCAAGAAAAGTCCAAAGACATCCTACTTTGCGAAAAAGATTTTGAAACCAAAGACATCACCAATTCGGGCGCCCCCCTCCCCGCTCTTGGTGGGAGAAACTAAGCACTCCTTTTTTTAACACTTTTACATACCTTAGTATCCACTTCAATGCTTTCCAATGAGAATACATTAGCTCTTCCATAAAACGGCTTGTGACTCCCACACTCAGCATATGGTCTGGCCTTGTGTTTGTTAAGTACCTAAGACTCTTAATCAAGCTTTGATACCTACTTGCATCAACACAATTCCCTTCTCCATTTTTGGATAGCTTCGTGTCAGGTTCCATTGGAGTGGAAATCGGATTGCACTTCATCATCTTTGCCTTTTTCAGTATATCTTCAGCATACATCTTTTAAGGCACAAAAATCCTTGTTGAGTTTTGATTCACCTCCAGACCCAAAAAATATTTCATCATGCTTAGATCAATCATTTCAAACTCTCTCTTCATCACTTCTTTAAATTCCTCAACTAGCTCTACTTTACTTCCCATGGAAATCAAATCATATACATATAGAGCAACGAACAATATACCTATTTTGTGCTTCTTTAGGTATAAAGCATGTTCATGTGGACATTGCTCATAACCACTCTTCTTGAAATAGGTATTAATTCTTTCATTCCTGGCTCGTGGAGCATGTTCATACAGACATTGCTCTACATAGACCTCCTCTTCAACAAAACCATTCAGAAATGCAGACTTTACGTCCATCTGCTGAATCTTGCATCCTTGTTAAGTTGCTAATGAGAATAGTAGTCAAATTGTTTACATCCTTGTCACTGGAGCGAACACTTCATCAAAGTCAATACCTTTTTGTTGTTTGTAGCCCTTCACCCCAAGTCAGGGTTTATAATGTTTCACTTCTCCTTCTACATTAATTTTCTTTTTGTATACCCACTTAAAAACAATTGGTCGAACACCTGTAGGTAAATCTATCAGCTTCCACGTTTCATTTTTTTCAATTGAGCTTATCTCCTCATCCATGGCTTTCTTCCATCTTTCATCAAGTACAACTTCTACAAATTTTATATCTTTTGCACCTGTGAACAAACATGTCACATGTACCTCATCAGTGGAGTTATCTGAGCTCTTGCTAGTCATATCTTGCTTCAAGCACCTTTTCTGCAAGATCTTTAGTTGTAGTTCATACAAACGTCCATGCTTATCCTTTAAATACAGTACCTGGTCTTTCATAAAAACTGAATTACTTGTTTCAATTATGTGACCCAAGCTTAGAATATTGCTCTTCAGCTTGGGAACATAGTAAATGTTCCTAATCTCTCCAACTTGTCTATCCTTCTACATATGCTAGATACTTTTGAAATCTTTTGTAAGGGATCTCAATTTTTCCCACAACCCAACTATGTGGCATTTTTTCTCCATTCCTGTTGAGTTGGTTGGCCACCTTCTCCACCCGAGTTATGTACTCTGTTATATGCTCTTTGGCCCCATCTTCAATTGTTCAAACTCTTCTCTGAGAGCTTATATCGAACTTGTCTAGCGTGGTTGTCACCTTTATACACAACCTCAAATATCTCGCAGGCTTCCTTTATTGATGTGACATTTACTATTTTTTCGAATCCTGACTCATCTACTACATTATAGAGAAAATACAATACTGACCCATCTCTTGTACATGTTTTCTTCAACGTTGCCATCTATGCCATCATTTGATATTCATCCTCATCAGGTTGAACGTACTCGTCTTTCACCATATCCCAAACGTCTTGGGATCTCAATAACGCCCTTATCTGTAGGCACCAATTATAATAATTGATTTTTCTTGTCAATTGTGACACACTCATACCATTGAAAACCTTTGACATCTCTCTCAATAAAAACTCAAACACTAACTATTTACCTCATGGTGTTTGACTCTAGTCTTTTTTTTTCTCTCTCGGTATTCAATTAGTAATTCATCCTAATTGAATCGAAGCTTTGTGTAATAATTGGTAATAGACTATCATGTTGCTTCATAGTAGTGAGGGAAACTTTGAGATGAAAGATAAGGAAAATGTTGACAACAAAAAATCGTTCCTTATAAATTGTTGCAATTAAGGATCAATGTTGTTGTGAACCCAAATATTAATTATGAAATTGTATGGAGACCAAACATATGCCTTATAAAAAATATCATCTGGGGCGATGATAACAGTTCCTACCTTGAAACCCAAGATTATTCTTGACTTTCAATGCATTATGCTTGCCCAATTTTCATAATTTGACTGTCCACGTAATATGATATTGGTGAGAATAACATTAGAGAGATGAAGAAAAAAATGTGATTTTGGATCGGGAGTTCTAAAAGAGCAATTTGATAAATACATGATCATAAAAAATTGACATAGGATGGTCTGACTCTTGATAGATAAAAAAAATTACTTTTGAATAAGCAGTGTACACTGTTCAGTAACTAGCACAAATAAGCATCACGTCTTATTATTATTAACATATTGATCATTACATTGATCTTTGAAATAACATAAAAATCTACATGATAAAACTGAAAGTGTTAAAATATTAAAAACAACATATACCAAAAAAATAGCATATCAATATGCATAATAATAACAATAAATCATTCCTATCATTTATGACTAACTAATCTTATTCTAATAGTGGTGCTAGTGAAAAAGGAAGTGAGTTAGTGTGAGGAAGGTGGTATGATTTACATGTTATAGTCATATGTAGCTTATGGTGAGTTATCCTCCATATGTTCTACACTTCGAATATATGTTGGTGTTGACAAGTGATCCTCTATCTAAAAAAGGTATGATGACATCTTGGTCAAGTGCAAGGCATGGGTTCGGTGTCCCTCTAGGCTAGGTAACTCTAAAATAGATCTTGTTAACATTATAGGACGATTACATGGTCTATACTTGAGGAAGAATAATTGTTCAAGTGCCTTTTTAGGTGGTTACCTTCAATTTTTGTTCTTGTGAATGTTAGGTAGGAATCTTTTCCATAAAGATTTCAAACTCTAATATTTGTCATACTTTTTCCAATTATATATATATATATATATATATATATATATATGTATATATTTATATTGAACTTCTACGCTTTAAAAGTTGATAACAACTTATTTTGATATCATTATTGTATAATTCAAGGGTTACAAAATTACCATAACAATAAATTACAAGTCTTTAATATTACCATAATTTAGGTATAGAATACATTGTGGTAGAAAAAAAATCGATTTAAATGTGTTTATGTTGACAATTGCAATAATTATTTGTGACAATAGTTAATCCATACAATATAATGAGAGTAAACAAAGATTATATGACACGAATAAGTAATGCTAATATAACGTGATGGTTCAGCCACGTTTTGTTGGTGGCTTCTGGTGGTCCTTGGTGCTTTTGTCGACAGGTTGAATTACCTTCCTTATGTGACTTTTGGTACTTACCAGTGACTTTTAGGTAATGCTAATACTAAAATTTGACGTTTGTCATTAGTGACTTTAAGAGTTTGAGACATCTAACACAAACTTAAAAATAAGATTTTTATTTATTAATAAAACCATTTATATTAAAATATATTATAAGTTTAGAAGATTTAAAACAAACTTAAAAATGGATTTTTTTAACTAATAAAATAATTTATTATAAAAATTAATAATGTAGTTAAATTTTATTCTCAAACATAATTTTAAAAAAGTATATTAGCACTAAAAAAAAGTTAGAGAATTTCTTTTATAAAAGACCTAAATCGATAACTTTACCTGCTTGGATGGTTGCGATAATAAAACAGCATAAAGGGCTTTTTATTTTATTTTATTTTATTTCATTTCATTTCATTTTGGTTTGATGTTAAAATAAGATAAACTTTTATATATAAAAACAATGCTAAATAATTACTAATTCATAAGAAAACTTCTCAACACGTTTTTGAAGTCTCCCCCATCATTATTCAAATGTTGATCATCACGTATACAATCTGTGAACGGTTCACTCTAAAAGCTACTCGGATGTAACACAGTGTTGAAAATTGGTTGTTTATGGGTTTAAGGCGTTACTTGGCTGAATACTGCAACGGTTGCATCAAACTGTGACTTTTAATGGGTACTCTTGGTCCCCCACAAGCAACAAATAAGATCCTTCTTCAATCACCAATGAACCAGCCTCGTTTGCCACGCTAAGATGCTCACAAGGGCTTAGCTCAAATCCCACTTGAGCAGTTTCCCCTGCATTTAACTTCACACTTTGAAAACCCACCAATTGTTTCACCGGATTCCCGTTTCTCACTTGTCCCTTCTTCAAAAACAACAACACGGGATGCTTCCCTGCCATGTTACCATGATTTGTGACCCCCAAAGTGATTGACAATGACATGGATTGGCATGTTTGTTCTCCCAAGTCTGCAACCAGTTTGTAACGGATGGTTTCAGAATTTTCAGTCATCAAATGGGTGGAGGATTGGTTGATGTGGAGGGTGTTCTGTGAGAGAGAGAGGAGATTGTAGGAATATTTTGTGTAGCTTAGGCCATAGCCGAATTCATAGACCTTTGGACCAGTGTAAAATCTGTAGGTTCTCCCTGGGTAACCTGAGGCTGAATCAGCTCTCATCCTCATATCTGTCATTGGTATTCTGATGAAATCCTTAGGGTACCAAGTAATTGGTAGTTTACCACCTGCATTGGAGTGATGAAATAAATCACCTCATAATGTAGTATGTGTCATATGCTTTTTGGGTCTAATGTGTTATGTTATGTGTGTTCATAAGTTGACAAATAAAGTGTAGCAGAAATTTACCTGGGTTATGGTCACCAAAGATAACCTGAGCCAGGGCCACTCCTCCAAGTTCCCCAGGGTACCCTGCCCACAAGATTCCTCCAACTTTGTTATCAAACTTGGCTGAAGTGATATCCACTGGCCCTCCACACAACAGCACCAAAACAACTGGCCTCTTAGAAGCTTTGGCCACACTCTTGATCAACTCTTCTTGCTTCCCTGGCAAACCTAGATATTCTCTGTCATGTGACTCCCTCTCTTGACTTTGATCCAACCCCATAACAAGCACCACATAATCTACCCTTTTCGCAACCTCCACTGCCTCTTCTATCCGTGCAGAGGCACATTGTGGGCCATCATCACACCCAGGGTGGTAAGTGGTGTCCTTAGTGTAGCCTTCAAAGCCTTGCAAAAGGGTCACCAATTTGCAAGGACGACCATAATAGTTTCCTAGGGAAACTAGTGACGAGGCATTGGCATTTGGGCCAATCACAGCAACACTATGGCTTGTTTTTGGAAGTGGGAGAAGAGAGTCGGTGTTCTTCAGAAGGACTATGCCATCTCTTGCTGCTTCAAGAGCCAGTTGGAGGTGTTCTTTGGAACACACTTCGTTGGGACCAATGGTGCCATAGGGAAGTTTAGTGGGGTTCCCATCAAATAGGCCTAGCCTCATTCTTATTGCGAATAGGTTCTGAAGAGCGCGGTCTATTTGAGATATGGGCAACTTTTTCTGCGAAACTGCTGATTTTGCATGCTTAGTTATGTAATCACCACACTCCACATCCATCCCTGCAATTCAATGTTGGTTTCTCTATTAGCCAATTATCACAATCCATCAAAATTACTTATACTATCTAGAATGGTGCTGCTCCAACACCACTTTACCCATGTGCAACGTCCTTGAGCAAGGTAACACTAGCATAGGTACTATACAACTCAAAAGTATAATAACATGACAAAGCTACTATTTAGTTTGAGTTTTACTTTCGTAACATTTAATCTTATGTTTATATTAACAATTATAAAATCATGATTATTTTAAAAGACAAAACATGGTGTCGGTGTCGGTGCATGTGATCATTGTCCCTATATAAAAGTGGTTTAAAAATGTGTGGGAAAAAAACACTCACAGGTGTGGACCATTCCACATGACTTTGCTAGAAATATTGGTGCGGAAAACAAGCGTCAAAGACAAGCGGGAAAATCATCACGCATTGCCAATAGTAGCCGAGTTACATAATTACCTCGCTCACATTGTGATTGCATTTAGTTAAAATTACTCTTTGATTATCACATAAACAAAAATGGAAAAAGATATATGTAGATAAAGAATATATGAAGAAAAGTGCCACAGATAATATATATATATACCTGCCCTAAAGACATCGGCTATAGCATCTTCTGCTGTTTTTGCATAACCTTGTTTGTCGTGTATGATAGAGACTGCTCCACAATCTGACGTAATATATCTGAATTTTATAGTAAAAGAAAATGTTTACCTTATGCAGAAAAAAAGGTGTCACTTTCTAATTTGGTTATATCTTAGCTTCAAAGACATGCAATGAAAAATGTGGTATTCCAATGGAAAAGGAAGTTTCAACAAGAAAGAAAACAAGTTTGTACTCTGGCATTGACTTGTGATATAAAACTGTTGAGCATTGCTTTGAAAAGCGCCAAGCTGAGAACATACCCATCAAATTTCCATTGTTGTCTTGCAGTTTTGGTTAAGAGATTAAAATCTGCACAGTTTGGAACCCCATTGACACGGTTGTAAGCACACATTATGCCACTGGCTCGACCTTGCTGAATGCAACTCTGGAATGGAGGTTGGTATGTGTCTGCCAAATCTTGCTTTGAGACCTGAATCACAAAGGATTGGGTGAAGAATAATTCGGAAGTGCAAAAAGGGAAAAGGATTAAGAAGAAAGTAACCCAAAAGAAATCATATTATGAGAAGCTCAATCACGTCAGTATCTTTGTTTGCACCTCATTAAAATAAAATAAAAAAGGAGTAAAATTTTGATTATACATAAATTAATTTTTACATATTAAATTAAAACTAGCTTTTCTAAGTTTCTTTTAGCGTATTTTTTCTTTCCAAATATGTGGAAGATGCCTGAGTTAGTGATAACATATAAATGCTCTATAACTTATATTTGCAAAGGTGTTTTTAATTATTTGATAAACTTTACTGAAAGATACCTAATCCTACTCCTCTGTCTCCCACTCACGATTTTTTAATCTTTTTACCAACAAAAAACCACTTTTTTATACTATTCCATAGAGTTAAATAGTTCAATGATGCTATTAAAGCAATAAGTTCAATATAATTACTGTAAAAGCTAAAAGTATCTTGCTTAATCCTTAAAATATATTTTTTAAAATCAACAAAGTTTTTCATTAAGTAGATAAATGAAAAAAGGAATATTAATTTCTTAAAAATTCAACTTAGATTTTATTGTTAGAATAAAAATTAGTTGTCGTCTTGCATTGATAGATGGTAATAAAAAATAAAAAAGAATCCAAATTCACTTCTCCCATTGGAGTTACTAAATATATAAAAGTATAAACTTAAAATTAAAAGGCAATCGAAGTCAGAAATGAGCAAACTTCACATGACAGACATCATGGCTCGAGTTACAATAATTCATGGGCATGGAACAACAAACAAATATAAAAAAAGAAAAACTGAAATCTCTAGCAGGACATGGAGAGAAAAATCAAAGCTTTGTCACTATAATAATGCCTCTATGATGTATATAATGACTGGTATGTTTGTACTGGAACCAGAATAAAAAATAATTAATTATTGATTATACTCGATAAACGATGAAGGAAGAAAAAGTGGTTTTAGAGAGTAAATGAGGAAAGAAGAGAGACTTACACGAGCATCGAAGACAAAGCGATCGAGGCCCTTCCATTGGTCAACATCATAGGCTGTGAAGTGCTTGCAACAAGCAGAAGCTTGAAGGCTCTCCCCAAGTTTCCCTCCTTCAAAGGAATCCCCTTGAAGCCCTCTCACGTAAACCACACTATACTTTGCATTCATTAATGGGTCTTCTCCCACCGTCTCTTGTCCCCTCCCCCACCGTGGATCCCTGAAAACGTTAATGTTCGGAGCCCAAAACGTCATTCCTAACGCTTGCCCCGCATTGTACACCGCCCTCGCTTCCCGGCCAATCGCCTTCACCACACACCAACCAAGCAATAAACATAACTTTATAAAGTCTCACATAGGGAAAGTAAGTTCAAGTAAAAGTGTTTACAGCCATTTAGAGGTAGAAACAAGTTGATTTAGCTGACCTTGCTGATATTGTACCAGAGGATTTGATCGAAGGAAGCCGCAGTGAGAATGACTTGAGGGAAGCTGGTGGCGGATTTGATGGTGCCATTGAATCGGATGCCGAGGCCTGCGTCGGCGACGCCGTGCAAGGCTTCGCTCCACCACTGGTATTTGGGGATGCCGAGTCGGGGAATCGCGGGTGCAGAGTTAACGAGTTGGGCGAGTTTCTCGTCGAGGGTGAGTCTCGAGACCAGGTCTTTTGCTCTCTGGGGGATGGGAAGCTTGGTGTTGCAGAATGCATAGTAGGGTGAGTTGGACGAGGAGTCGCAGGAATGAGGAGGCTGAGTTGACTCGGCGAGGAGGAGAGTTAGAAGGAAAGAGGTGATGAAGAATGCAGTGGGAACTGAAGAGGGAGGGAGAGCCATGAGGCTGCGAGTGTGTTGGTTGTTGGTGAAACAGAGAGTGTGAAAGGGTATTAAAGTTGGACTATGGATAACGTGACGGATCAAAACGACAACGTGACTGTTCAGACTGCGCTGTCAAAAACTTTGAATATTATTATATATAATAAAAATTTAAATTAAAAAGAATATGAAAGAAAAAAATAATATTTATTAATGAGTTAATTAAGTTTTTCTTTTGAAAAAACAATTACTTTTTTCTTTAAAATTTGACTAGTGACATAATATTTTATTTTAAAAATGGCTTAATACCTCTTTTTATCTTTATTTTGTAAATTTTGTTCAATTATTGATTATTTTGGGCGTGTGGTTACAATATTTTTAATTTTTAAAAATTATGTAGATTTTAAAAATTTAAAATTGCCAATCTTCAAATTATATACAACTCACGTAACAAAATCCTTAAAGTACAAATTTATACCATTATTTGCATTTTAATGAGACAATATTTTCTTGAAAGGAAAATTCACTTTTTTCAAAATATATTGTACACTGTAAAGTAAAGCATCCTGACCTTTATAAATGGGACAAGGGGAAGTTGAACAAAAGTTGGATAACAACTCTCAGAACCATTAAAAACGCACACAAACCCCTCTGAACGGACGCCAGGTGTCAAGCTGAGGGGAGTCAGAAATCAGATAGTGGAATGCAGGTGTCAGTAGAAGAGCGGACGTTCGTTTTAAACAAAACTGATTTTTCTGAAATTCACGTCACACTCTCTGCATGCACTCTTCTTCCTCAATACTCTGATAATTTCCATTTCTCCTCCTTCTCACTAAAAGTTCTCCCTTCTCTCTACCAAAACTCACCATTTCTCTACTCCGATCTCCATTCAGGCACTGTAGAAGCACTCTCGGCGTCCAGAGCTTCAGTTTGAACCGAACAGTTTCGAGTTCTGAAACTGGTAAGTTTCCTTGTCTTTAGCCGTTCGTTCTCTGGTACATGCAAACCAAGTACCGGTTGCATGCTGTTATCTTGTCTGAACCATTATTGGTTTTTGGTTGTTTGGTTAGTCTGAAGAGTTGTGGAACGTAAGGGTAGAAAGATTTGTAGTCAGACGAACCGTATTCTGTCTCTAGGACGATCGTTCACGCTCAGAGGTAAGGGAAGCTTGTCTAATTTAATTGTATGTTCGTTTGCACGTTCGTTGATAATGAATGCATGTTGCTGAGTGGTTGAATGTATATAAAGTATGAATGCTGATATGCTTGTTTATATGGAATATGATTAATTAGTATGATATGGATTGTACGAAGTATGAAAATTGATTAGGATATGAATTTATAAAGTTACGAAATTTTGTATTAAGAAATGAGTTTGAAATATAAATGATTCTGGTATGAAATTTCCACTATGAAATTGTACGTTCGGTACTGAATGGTCCTTAACCGTTCGGTGTTTCTAGTAAACTTGGTTGAAATTGGATTCTTTCATTTGGAAAGAATCCTAGTTGAGGACGAGCGTCTTCGTGTGGTAATACTATGCTTGAGCGTTCGGCCAAGCGTAGTTGCATCTGAGTATTCGGTTATAAACTTAAATTTTGTAAATATATGTATTTGTATATTTTAGTTATTCTTAAACACAATTCCAATAGTATCTTATTATATTTATTAAGCTTTCTATTATAAGTTTAGTAGTGCTCGGTCTCACACCAAGCTTTCGAAATGAGTAGTGCTCGGTCTTATACCAAGCGCTTGTACTCGTTTATGGTTTGATCTATCTTGATGAAAATAGCGTTCGTCCAACTTCAGTAGAATTTCCCTCTACCGTGTTCGGTCATTGACTGGCATTAGGTTTCTGTATGTGAATTCTTCTAAGTATGGTTCTTTAAACGTCTTGACGTGTTTACATTCATTGGTTCCGGCCTAGAGCCTTAGTACTTGACATGTTCTTGAAGTATTGGTTTGAGCTCACGAGAGTCAGTTCATTTAACTGATTCATGTTGTAAGTAACGTTCGTTCTTGTGTTATATAATTGTACTCGGTTTCTTTCTCAACCTGACGGTAACCCTCTCGGTCTTATTCTATTCTGGAACGGGAGACTTCTCTGTCTCGTTCCAAGTGTTCATCCTCGTTCTGAGTGAGGACTAGACGTTCGGTATTTGATGTTCTTAATAATCTTTGAACAAAGAGGAAATTTAGATGATTGATAATGAAAGATGAAATTGAGAAGATTGATAATGAAAGATGACGAAAATATGATATGGATGAAATATGTTGGATTACGAACGAGCGTTCCAGGGAGGAACGACTCATGGATGATTATTGAGTTTGTAAAGTATGACTGTGGGCATGCTAAGCTGGCTGTTCATCCTGATGTTCCGTGAGTACTCGTTCTCACGTAGAGGAGGGTAGGTCATGTGTGGGAACGGCAGGAGGTCCTAGTCCTTAGGGGTACTTTGGACAGATAGGACTAACCTCGGGTGGCAGCTGTTGAGGGCATCCCAGTTACTACATCACCCGGGTGCACGAACGCTTGTAGCTACGCAGATTTCATACAGTCCGGACAGTCAGTCTAGTATTAGGCTTTGTATGAAACGTATGATTAAATTTATCTTGTGTATTGATGGTATGAATTGTATGATTGTAACTGAATTAAATTACATAAGCTTACCCTGTGTTTTCCTGTCCTGTCTTGTTTTGTACGTCCGTCTTTGTCATTGCAATGATCATCCGTTGTGGATGTGAGCAGAAGGTGACGAACTTCTGGAAGAGGCACTGGAAGAAGAAAATTTGGTAGAGGTAGAAGTGAAGACTGAAGAGTAGGACGTTCGGTCAGTAGTCTAGTTATAGTAAGGTGGTCGTTTCATCACCTTCTCTTTTGATTTTTATTTGATCGTTCGGTATAAACTTTTGTAAACCGTTCGATCAGGTTTGCTTATTCTGTACAGTTTTAGTTGTAACTCTTTTATGTAAGGCCGTTCGGTCATAAGCGTTCGCTCTACTCTAGTGTAAGACTGATCTGAATTATTGGTAAATGTAATTATTCTATTATATAGTTTATACTATATTTTTGGGATGTTACAACAATCAAGATTGGCAACTAGACGTGCATTCTTTATTTCCTCCCTTAAAGCCTCTGTCAATCCATATACAACTTCTTTCTGGATAGAAATAACTAGATTAACTCAAGCATTAAAACCAAACTGCAAAACGAGAAACAGGTTTCGACCTGAGACTCAATCTTCTCATATATTATATACATGAAAACTTGGAAAGATATAAATGTTGACAGGTTAAATTCATAAACAGTGAAGGCATCCACATTAGAAAAGTCTGCATCCTTTACTGTAATCAAATCTGGAAAGTCTTGTAAGATGAGTTAAGTTCAAATAATGTAATTTACATGACAATACATCAACAATGATGATTATGAATAACAACAACCTCCATGATCATCATAAAAAAGGTATGCTAATCTCACTTAGAAGAAGAAAAAGAGATAACTCACGACAACCTCCATACAAAATAACAAAAAATTAACAAAGACATGTCTTTAAAGTACATGTCATCATTCCTGAAACCAGCCATACCCGAGTGCTCAAACGTGGGAATACCAATTGATACACTTAAAAAGAATCAAAAACATCAACCCCTAATTTCCTTTTTCCTAAACATCTAAATGAATCAGCTATAAACAAACAATTAAACTCATAGTACCTCTCCTTCCAAACTTCTCCCAAAATGTTTTCACCTTGTTGTCTAATGAAATCGATAACTATCAAAGAAAACATTGTATAAAAGATATGTTAAAATAATTAAACAACAATCATAAATCCAAAAATTATTTTACGTGTAAAAACAATTGTAACTTTACATTCGAAAAATAAAACAATTCTAAAATGATAAAACAAATTCAAATATTTAAAATAAGTGAAAATAACCCAACAAACAACATTAAAAAAAAATCAAAACGAATCACCAAAACTTACAAACGGTAGTTTTTTTATCTTTAATGGTAGTTTTTCGTTAATAAATAAAGTTGTTCAAATGGAATGCACGGTAAATAAGTAAACAACGTCACTTAACCACAAAACACTAGTAGAATAAAATTGTCTCCAAAATAAAATACACATGAAAAATAAAAAGGAACCAAGTTGTACTTCGAGCACTGGTTAAGTATAGCAGTAATTAAACAAGCCCTTGGATAAACCGAATTTTGAATCTAATATGAGGAAATTAATGGTATCGTTTGTATAGTAGAGTTCACAAAAAATCAACAAGAGAAAAAAAAAAGCTTTACTAAGAATGTATAAATAAAGAAATTGTTAAAATCATCAAAGTTTAACCGACCCTTTTTGGCCATGGTATCCAAAACATAATTGAGGGTTTGACATAGGCCTATAATCTACAACGACATCCATCATCAGTAAAAGTTTGAAAAAATTTAACTGTTGAAGGTTGCTCTAAAACGGGACAACACGTTAGTGAATTAAACAATATGGTCCTTAAAAAATAGAGTGCCAATGAATTCATAGGTTCACACATACAACGCAATGGTTCATTCTACAAGTACATTTAAGCACAAAATGCGACATACTTCAGGTTCATAGGAATTGGTTACATATATCAAAAACTTCAACTCAGCCAAATAATTCATTTGAGATTTGTGACATCCCAAAAATACAGTCAAGACTATATATTCAGAAAATCACATTTAACAATAATCTAAAACAGTTTTTCCACTAAAAATTTTAAAATTCTGAAACGAACGGACGCTCAAGGACGAACGTCCTTGAACACTGTTTCAATATTACAGAACGGACGCGCAAAGCCGCACGTCTTCAGAGTTACAAATGCAAAAGCCGAACGTACACGAAAGTTGACCGAACGGTTTACACATGAAAGTACCGAACGGTCGATCATAACTTAAAAACTAAAACAAAGTGGTCGAACGACCACACCAACAAATACTTAAACTCCTGGCCGAGCGTCTCACTGCTCGGTCTTTACTTCAACTTCTATCAGGTTCTCTTCGTTCAGCGCCTCTTCCAAACGCTCGTCTCCCTCTGCTCACATCCACACGGATGATCATTGCAATGACAAGACGGACGTACAAAACGAGACAACACAAGGAAAAACGCAGGGTAAGCTTATGTAATTTAACTCATGCATCAACATACAATTTCGAGTAAACAATTCAACATACATGCATATTTCAACATAAGCATTCATTACATAACAACACACTTTAACGTACGTACTCAATAAAACTCAACACGACTGACTGTCCGGACTGTATAAATTCCCGTGTAGCTACGACGATCGCGCACCCGGGTGGTGTGGTAACTGGCATTCTCATCAGCTGCCACCCGAGGTTAGTCCGTTCCGTCCAAATTACAGTTATGTGACGAGGACCTCCTGCCGTTCCCACGCATGACATACCCCCTCTATGTGAGGACGAGTACTCACGGAACATCAGGATCAGATCGCCTGCTAAGTCTGTCCACGGTCATACTTTACAACTTTCAACTTTCATCCATGAGTCGTTCCTACCTGGAACGCTCGTTCAACATTCATAACTTTACTTTCATCTCATATACTGTTCTTCATTCACTATTCATATTTCATCATACATACATACTTTCGTTTCATCACATATGCTGTTCATCCTTCACTATTTATCATTTCAAAATCATTTTCATCATTCCTTTGTAGATCATAAAAACCGAACGTTCTGTCCCCAATAAGGCCGAGGGCGAACGCTGGAAACGAGACCGAAGGACGCTCGTTCGATTCAAAATACGAACGGCAGAGTTACAGTTACGAATGGCAGAATTCATTGGACGAACGTTATTTACGAGGTAAATCAGTTTAATGAACTGACGCTCGCGAATTTCGAACCAATACTTCCAAGAATTAATTTAAGTATAGGGGCCCTAGGCCGGATACATCAAACGCGAAACGTTTCAAGACTTCAAGGGTACGTTTATAAGACTTATCAATCTGGAAAACCACTTCCAGTCAATGACCGAACGTAGCAAATACTAAGTTGGACGAACGCTACTTTACAATAAGAGTACGAGCGCTCAAAATAACACGGAACATCATTTAGGGCGAGCGCTCATTTATAAGACTGAGCCTCATTTTGAGCGAGCGCTCGGTATAGGACTGAGCCTCATTTGTAACGAACGCTCGATATAAGAATGAGCGTCAATTTCAATCGTACGTTCAGTGTAAGACCGAACACTTCCCAGTACGAACGTCAGGTGTGAGACCGAACGTTCAATAACTTAAATTAACAGAACTAAGGGACTTTTAAAGAAGTGTTTACGAACGGTAAAATACACTATTTCACATATATATATACAACATACATGAGTTTATCAAGAATACTGGTTACAATAGTGCTTTGCCGAACGCTCAAGCACAGCAATTTAGGAAGAGGACGTTCGTCCTCAACCAGAATCCTATCCAGATGACAGAATCCCATTTCTATTATGTTTGCCATGAAAACCGAACGGTCAGTGACCGTCTCAGTAACGAACGTATAATATCATGTAAATAAAAAGGGTAGAAATTTATCAGAGAACACTCAAATGCAAACAGTGCTTAGCCGAACGCTCAAGCACAACATTTTTACACAAGGACGCTCGTCCTCAACCAAGGATTTATCCAAATGACAGAATCAACATTTCAACCATATTACCAAGGAAAACCGAACGGTCAATGACTGTTCAGTACGAACGTACATGTTCATAAAATTCTCTTACAAATCATTTTTCATTTCCAGTTCATTTCTCATAGTTCCTTTCGTTCACATCACACAAATCTCATATTTCATACGACTCATATCATGTAATTTCATATATTTCATTTCATCAAATCAGCGAACGTTCATGCATCTAAATCACATCCAATTCATCATATATTATTCTCATGCAGTGAATAACGAACGTTCATATCATTCAATTTCATCAATCATCATCCATCATACTCATACGAACGTTCACATACAGCATGCATCAAAAACAGTTAAATTAAATAAGCTTCCCTTACCTGGAAAAATGAACGAACATCCACAAACGCACACAGACGCTTCTCCACTCAAATTCTACTAGCCAACGCTCGTTAATTCACTATACGAACGAACCCCAAGTACCAAAATCAGAACTACTCTATTTTAAGAAAGATGACGAACGTACAACTCAGAATTGAGTTTGCATGCCAGGAAAACGAACGTCAGAGAGGAAGGAAAGGACTTACCGGTCCTGATTCACGAACCGAACGTTCTCCTGGAATTCCTTGACGCCGAGCGTCCTTCAACAGTGCCAAAAAAATAGAATGGAGGGGATGCTATGGTGGTTCCTTAGAGAGAGAAAGAGGTGCAGAGGTGTAGAGAGAAGGAGGAGAGAATTGAGTCTCAGAAACGAAGGAAAGAGGTGCGTGAAGGGGGAGAATGGAGAATAAGTTCAGAATTTCAGATCTGCTTTCCACTCCGCCAGCCCACTACGCCTCTGACAGCCCACGACGATCGGTCGACCACTGAACAGTTGCCACGCGTCTTCCACCATCGCCGATCGCACTTCAGGCTGGCCAACACGCTGTTCTCCACTACCGGACGTCCACTCTGCGATCGCCACGTGTATTCCACTTCCGCCGGGCGCACGTTCCCAGCCTGGCAGCCGGCTTTCCACTGACGCTGCTGACTCCTCCTCCACGTGCGACAGTCTGGCGTCCGTCAGTGGGGCGTCAGACGCCGCAGCCTCCACATGCGCTGCTGATGTGGCGCGCTCTCCTGACGCCACGTGGACGCACGTTTTCTGAGGCCTGACAAGATTCATTAATAATCAAGAAAACGATTGAAATTTGAAAGAATGTCTAATTTTTCAGAGTTTTAGCTATTCATATATACTTTTAAAAAAATCCAATTGTGTGCTCTAATATTTCATTTGAAATTTCACAAATTTAGGTAGCCGTCGCAGTTGGGGTGGAGATTCATTGATTATTTATTTAATCCACCCAAGAGCAATTTCCTCGTATGTAAAGAAATAAATATATCTTCATGTGAAAAACAGACATACAATAGATATATGAAACAATAAATTCAACGGAGAAGTGTGTTTCTTTCTATAAAAGGAACCATTATTAATAGTTCATACCTTGTGAGGTGGGATCCCCAACAGCGTACCTAGCTCACCAAAGCTGCAACAGAAGCATACGGAGATTAAGATGCATGAAACACATAAGTAATAATGTTAAAATAATGTAGTTAATTATAATTTCCCAAACCTGATATTAGTATAAAGTTTGCTTGCGCTAAGAAGATTGTGCTCAATCATAGCCCGGTCCAGCACAGTGAAATTGTCCGGAAGAAGAGCTTTCTGTGGGAAAAAGTGAAAGCTGAGGCATGCCTAATATGACCCCCAAAACTATGAAAACACAATATAAATTTAGATAATCTGATGTGGTTTCAATTTTTCTGAGAAAGCATCAAAACATTAACCACTAATTTCTTTTTTCCTAAAATAATAAAAAATAATTCAAATATTTAAAACAAGTCAAAATCATCGAACAACAAGAAAGAAAAAACAAAACGAACCACGAAAACTTACAAATTGTGTTTTTTCGTTTTCAATAGTGATTTTCGTCGACGGTGGTGCTTCCAAACGACACTTGCAGCAAAACGAACCGCAGAAAGCTTCAAAACTCATGTTAATGGTGGTTTGAGCGTTGAACGGTGATTCGAAACAACTGAACAGTACTCACTTTCATTTCCATGTCATTTTTAGCCTTTTTTTTTAATTTTTTCCATATGATCCAATTAAAGACCAACATGAGTAGAGTCAAAAGTTCGTTAAAATTTGGTGTTGAAATATCATTATCCTTATAAATTACAGGGGCGACTAATACCTAGTGTAAAGTTTTCACCTATTTCTACCAAAAGTGTTGGAAAAATCCTTATTGTTTCGGTTATTGGGGCTGAGTAACAAAACTCCTCCACAATTTGTCTTCTACCCGTCCGGTCTCGCTCCAAACTTTGTTGTTCACTCTTCCGTCCGGGAGGGAACCTGTCAAAGATTCTCCGATGCCAAAGTCAGTACAGGAACCGTTTGGCGATTCAATGAAATAGTAATGAATGTGCAGTAAATGCAACCTATCTGCCACTCACCTCTGACCTATATTTATAGTTTTGGCCATGGGCTTAGGATTAGTGAAAATTTAATCACGGCCCAATTCCAGCCCAATGGCTCTAATCACCATTTACCTTAATCCTAGTCTTAATGATCCAGTTTACCGACTGGCCGGCCTTGCACAGTCGCCCGTACGGTGTACCGTCATTACTCATCCGAGTGGAAGGATGAATGGTCGGGTCGCACAGCGTGTGGTGAGTGTTTATGCCAGCCGTCCGGCAATGCTATCAGAGGAGTAAAAAAGATTGAAGAAATGTCGGCTGTTAGATTGGTGTCGGCGTTGCTCTCGGACTGCTCGGTCTGTATGCGTTGCTCTTGGACCGCCCAGTCCATAAGTTACACAAGCCCCCCAAGCCCTAGTGCACATAGTGAACGTTGGGTTTAATACTGGGTGAAATCTCGACCACAGGTGTGTGGGCTCTGGTCGTTGGCCACCCGTGTTCGTCAATGGTTGGGCTGGATGGCGCTCATCTTGGCCATTGGGCCAAATTTGTTGGGCTTCTGCTCACCGATTTTTGAAACTGGACTTGGGCGGGAATACACGTGTCGTGTGCATATAGGCGGAAGTTGAAGCGGCCCCGCATCTGGACCGTCAATCATGATAATTTTGGACGGTGAGGATGCCTTGACGGTTACAAAAGGTTTTCCTATAAATAGGGGGTGGGGACGCTGCCATTTTCACTTTCTCCTTCTTCTTTCAAGTTCAGAGCATTCATTTTTCTTCAGGTAATAAATGATGGTCGTCCATATTGAGTCTTCTTTGGAGTCGTCGGGCAGAAGCGGCGGGAGGTCGGTAAGCGATGATGGCGAACGTGGTTCTTCTCCGAGCTCAATGTCGTCCTCCTTCTTGGAAGAGTTCGTCCGATCTCTGGGGCTAGAGCCTAATTCCCCACTGGTGCGAATAAAAGGATTATCTATGGGATACCCATCCACCTTCTCAAGGGTGGTATTCCCGTAGATGACTCACCATTAGAGCCGGACAGTGACGGGAGTGTCATTCCAGGCTACGACTGGGCACCTCACGATGCCAACTTGTTTGCGTCAGAGTATGGTACTAAAAAGGCGCTGACATGGAGAATCGACTGTCTAAATATCGTCCGAGACGTAAAGGACTCCCGACTGATTCGGGCGGGAGTCAGTCTAAGGAATGAGCGAGTTTATCACGGGAAGGGATCGAGTCCGAATGACTTCTTCTTTATGTATGCCAATATTTTCGATCAACTCTGTATTCGGGTGCCGTTTACGGAGTTTCAAATTGTTGTTCTCCGGAAAATGAACGTCGCCCCTATACAACTACATCTAAACTCTTGGGCGGCCGTTCAGGCATTCTTGGTGATGTGTTTAGCGGTTGGCGTAAATCCGACGATCCCAGTTTTCTTCCATTATTTTGAAGTTCGCCTGCTCCTGAAGGGTAGTTGGGTTTCCTTGATGTCCGTCAGAGATAGGACCCTCTTCCGTCCTTTCTCTGATTCGTATAAGAATTTCTAGAACCAATTTTTTAAAGTCATCATTGACGAGGCCGGCCGCCATGAGTTTCATGATGCGGGGAGAAATCCCTTGTTCCCTTTTTATTGGACAAGGAACCCTAGGAGAATAAAAGCGTATCCACTTGGTACGATGAGCCCGACCGATTTGGAGGCCGTTCGGACCATCAACGCTCTCCCCCACCATCTCTCTGCCCGCAACTTAGTCGAATGCCTTCGTCATGAGGATTGTGAACAAAAAGCGTTCGATATGGTATTTTGTATTCATTTCATTTCTTTAAATACGTTGGTGTTAACGTAGCTGAATTTTTTTTTTTTGCTAGATACCATGTCTGCTCCTCCCCCCGCAAATCCAACTTTATGGCTTCAAGGAAAGGAGTCAGTGCTAGCTCTTCGTGCGCCCGGGAAAGGGTTGCCCCAACCGTCCTCCTATCGTCAGACGTGCGTCTTCAACTAGCCGGATGCCAATGGTTACTCCGACCGGCTCTCAGGCTGATCCAACCGTTAATGTTGCTGAAGGCGTCGCTGTCACCGTGGAAAATGAGCCCCCCCATAACCTTCCGGCCGTGTTCATAGATCCCTCCTCCGAGGCGACCACCACTTCTGCCCAACCCTTCGTGAGGAAGAGGAAAGGGCACAAAGAGGGGGCTAAGTATGCCTCCCAGAAGGGGCGTAAGGAGAAAGAAGGGTCCTCTTCCCGCTCGGCCTCCAAGAAGGCCCATAAAGGAAAGGAGGGGTCCTCCTCTCGACCGCTGTCAGGCGAGGTGTTCAGCCCCGCGTTCAACATGAGCGACCGGAAGAACTTCCACATGAGTTCTACGCACTGGGCGTTGATAGAGCCACTTTTTGAGGCTGAATTGACCAACACAATGTTGGAAATGTCTACCCGGTCGGCTTCCCTGGCTTGGTATCTCAGGGAGTTTGCGGACCGCATGGGGGTTGAGAACGTTCGGGCTGAGTTGCTTGCTGAGAAGAAGGTCTCTGAGGATCTTCGGGCAGCAATGGAACAGATGCTGATCGCCCAGGACGACTCTGATAAGAAGAACGATGAGTTATAGAAGGAATGCTGATCTCCGTCAAGCATCCGTTTTAGAAGGGATCAGGGAGCCCTATGCCTTAGGTTTCGACATTGAAAAAGATGCCTTTGATGGGGTCCTGGTTCACCTTGATGCCCCGGCCGCCGAGGAATAGCCGCAAGAGGTGGAGGACCCTTCAAGCGTCGGGATCGGTGATCAAAGGGTGGAGGTCGAAGACGTTGATGAGGCGGCCGAGGATATTAATGTTATCGGGGATGATAATGGTGGCCGTAAGGTAGGGTGATTTTGCAAGTAGATAGTTTGGGGTTTACTTTTTTGTTTTAAATACTTTGATGTATTTGTTCATGTGGCCGGTCGGCCAACATCTTGACTTGTTTAGGTGTTGGTCGTGTCGTCCCGTGGTCGACTTTTTGTATATCCCCTATACATTAATACGATTTGTTTTCTTCAATTTGCCTAAGTTATCACTATTACCTTACCGGTCGTTTGACTTCGTTATCTTGTTATCTATTAATAACGTTTATCGATAAAAAACTCAACTCGGGATTGACCGAGCCGAGCGGCAGTGGTTCTTCGGGAAGAACTTCTCCGTTCACCGTCTGGCCAAGTTGACAGTGGTTCCGTTTGGAACTCCCCGTTCATCAACTTGGTTTTGCAAAAGATTCGGACGACAGTGGTTCTTCGGGAAGAACTCTCCGTTCACCGCCCGGCCAAGTTGACAGTGGTTCCGTTTGGAACTTCCCATTCATCAACTTGGTTTTCCGAAGGATCCAGACGGTAGTGGTTCTTCGAGCAGAACTCTCTGTTCACCGCCCGACAAAGCTAACAGTGGTTCCTTTTGGAACTCCCCGTTCATCAACTTGGATTTCTTTGTAGGTTAATCGCTTTACAGGATTATATCTTTATAATAGAAATCCTTGCCACAAAGGGGGATTCCTTGTCATTATGTTAATCATCTCAAAAATAAAATTTAAATTCAGAAATGGCAATTAACTGAAATAAAATTTGAGGTGAGTGGCATTCCACATGTTTGGAATGAGGCGTCCGTCCACGTACAATTGCCTATAAGCCCCGTTTCCCAAGGCTTCTGAAATTCGGAAAAGTCCTTCCCACTTGGCTGCGAGTTTGCCATGAGCGGTCGTCCGTCGTGCTTCTCCGGTCTTCCTCCACACCAAATCTCCCTCTTGGAAGTTCCTCGGCCGGACCTTGGAGTTGTATCTTCTCTCCACCATTCGCTTGCATGCTTCGGCCCTCAACGCCGCCCGATCCCGTCTCTCCTCCAGCGAGTCAAGTTCTACCCTTAACTCCTCATCATTCAACTGAAGGTCCTCTATCTGGCGCCGCAGAGAGGGTTCTCCCAACTCAATCGGCAACATGGCGTCTGTCCCGTACGTCAAGTTGAAGGGCGTTTCTTAGGTTGTCCCGTGCAAAGTACACCGGTACCCCATAACACTTTCGGGAGTTCATCCGCCCATGCTCCCTTCTTCTCCCCCAAGCGCTTCTTCAACTTGGCAACAATCGTTTTGTTCACGGCCTGTACCTGACCGTTCGTTTGGGGGTGTTCTACCGAACTAGTGACGTGTTTGATTCCTAGATCCTTGTAAAACTTCGCCAGCTTTTTATCAACAAATTGTCATCCGTTGTCGGTAACAACCGTATGTGGGAGGCCAAATCGGCACACCAACCTCCAGCAGAATTTTTGCACCTGCGACGCTGTGATAGTCGCCAAAGGTTCGGCCTCTACCCATTTAGTGAAGTAATCGATTGCAATCAATAAGAACTTCTTCTGAGCCCGACCTACGGGAGAAGGGCTGACTATGTCCATTCCCCACTGAGCGAACGACTAGGGGGATGTCATAGCGTGCAAGGCGTGCGGTGGGGCGTGCGTGCTATTGGCATGAGCTTGGCAGCTGAGGCACCTCTGAGTGAAGACTTTAGTGTCTTCCTCCATGGTTGGCCAGTAATATCCGGCACGCAGCATCCGAGCCTTTAGAGATCGACGTCCGGTATGGAATCCACAAATTCCATTATGGAGCTCGTTCATGACGTATTGCACTTCTTCTATGCCGAGGCATTTGGGGAAAGGAGTTGAGAACCCCCTTCGATACAGGTCGTCTCCAACGATGAGATAGCGGACAATCTTCTTGGCGTCGGTCGGTTCCACCGGCTGTCCTACGTCCTGTCGGGCCATTATCGCCTGAATCCCCGTCCGCCAATCTTTGACGTCCTTTATAGATACCGCCAGGCATTCCATTGACGGTTGGAGCAGGACTTGCCGGATGATGGTCGTTAATTGCCTTTTCTCTTTTCTTGAGCTTAGCTTAGACAACATATCCGCCTTGGTGTTGTTCTCTCGGGGATGTGTCGGATGTCAACTTTATCGAACAGTTTGGTCAGCGTCGTTGCTTTGTGGAAATACCGGAGGAGGTGTTCTTCCTTCACCTGAAACTCTTCGTTCATCTGACCTACAACCAACTGAGAATCTGTCTGACACATCACCTTCCGGGCTCCCATATCCCTCGCCAACTCTAAGCCGGCCACTAGGGCTTCGTACTCGGCCTGATTGTTTGAGGCTTTAAACTTGAAAACTAACGAATGCTCTAGCAGGAAACCATTGGGGCCCTCTAAAACCACATGTGCCCCGCTGGTGGATCGTTCTAACACTCTGTCAACGTATAAATTCAACTCATCATTGACCTCGAGGGGCAATTCTGCTGCGAAATCAGCCAAATGTTGACCCTTAATTGATCCTCTCGGCTCAAAACATAGGCCAAATTTGGACAGCTCGACCGCCCATCCCACCATTCGTCCTGCCAGATCGGGCTTCCTCAATATTTTTGAAATTGGGAAATTCGACCGGACAACGACCTGATAGCTCTAGAAGTACGATCGGAGCCTTCTGGAAGCGTTCAGCAAGGCTAGGGCAACCTTTTCCACTTGCTGATATCATGTTTCGGCCTCATGGAGGGTCCGACTTATGAAGTACACGAGACTAGGCTCGGGTTGTTCCTGTAATAGCACGACACTAACCGCGGACTCAGAGACTCCTAGAAAAATCTACAAATCTTTCCCTGGCGTCGGGCGGTTCATCACTGGTGGATTCAACAAGATGGCCTTGACATCCTGGAACGCTTGTTCGCAATCTTCATCTCATACTACGTGGGATCCCTTCTTCATCTTCTTCAGCACCGGTCGTACCCTTTCTGCCAACCTAGGGATGAATCGAGATAGTGCTTTGAGCCGGTTGACCAACCTCTAGATTTCTTTGAGGGTGGCCGGGTTTTGCATTTCCAAAATGGCCGAACATTTGTCGGGGTTGGCCTTAATGTCTCTGGCAGTCAGCATGAAACCGAGGAACTTTCCCGCGGCTACTCCAAAGGTGCACTTCACCGGGTTAAGTCGCATCCCGTACCTTCTCACTTGTCTGAACACTTCCTCCAAGTCCTTGACATTATGAGGCCCGTCCGACGAGCGATTTGCTCAGGGAAGATCCTATCCATCAAGCGCTGATAGGTGGCCCCGGCGTTCTTCAAGCCGAAAGGCATAACTTCGTAACAAAAGTTCACCTTTTAATTGATGAACACTGTCTTCTCCCGGTCGGGTTCGTACAAGGTCTGCCATTGCCACCTCTGATCCACCCGTCCTCCTTCTGACCGTTCGGGCATGAAGCTTCAGCCCTGCTGCATAGCATTCTCTAGCCGTCTTCTAATCTGCTCGGACAATGCAGATTACCCCTTTGTTGGAGGGATACTTCATCGTGAGATGGGGGGTAGACACGATTGCCCCGAAGGCATTCAGGCATGGTCGGCCTAGGAGCACGTTATAGGAAGTGTTGGCTTCCACCAACAAGTACCTAACCTTCTTCTCGTCCGCGTCCCGTCTGGTGCCTAATCGAGTACGCAAATCAACATACCCCCTAGTATCCACGCTTTCGCCCGCGAATCTGACGATCCGCTCGTTGTACGGGACGATGAGGTCGTCCAAAATATCCATCTTCTGGAAGGTTTTCTAGTAGAGGATGTTCACAGAGCTTCCTTGGTCAATCAGTGCCTTACACACATTATAACGGGTCATCTTGATCAGGGTCGGGTGCATGGAAATCTTCATCCGAAAACGTAAGGGACGACATCGTCCGTTGGGGCTTGTCAACTACGTGGACGGATCGGAGGGCCCTTACATGACGTTTGCGGGCGGATGTAGAAGATCCTCCTCCAGGAAAGCCACCGGATATCGTGTTGATATGTCCTCACAATGGACGGTCTTGGCTTCTGCTGCGGCTTCTACTTCGGCGTCTCTCCGATCGTGGGCGATCGGTCCGGTCCTGCCTAGATCTTTCTTGTCTCTTCGGCCTCCTGGGGCTTGTTCGTCGTTGACTCGACCAATCCAAAGGTGTACGTGGTCGGTCGATCCGCACATACTTTTTTAGCTGCCCCGCACAGATTAATTCTTCTATTTTATCCTTTAGGGTCACGCGCTCCTCCGTGGTGTGGCCCATGTTTTTATGGTACAAGAAGTGCTTATTTCCATCCGCCCCCAGCGGAGTGGGTCGTCTTTTTGGCTCTAGGATCAGCTCCGGGATCAACTCCGCACTCAAAGCTTCTTGGAAAATTTTCGCCCGAGGGGCGTTCAAAGAGGTGTATTGTTGGAATTGCGATCCCCGGGGCGGTTCTTTTTGCTTGAATCCCCCAGGCTTCCCAGTGTGACCGCCCGATTTTCCCCCATCGGCTTTGACTTCCTGATTCTCTTTCTTGTATGACAACTTCATCTCCTCCACCCTTATTTCATCAGCTACCCTCTCTCGCAGTTCTTCCCTAGTCTTAGGCGCCCGTCGGCAGACGTTATCTTTGAATGGCTCGGGCTTGAGAGCGGGTAGGACGTACTGCAAGGCGAGTTATGGGCTCAAGCTCTTCACCCGCCGGACGGTTTTCTGGTAGCGGTCTATGAACGCTCTCAAAGTTTCCTCCTTCCGCTGTTTCAGGGTGACCAACTCGAAGATGGTCAGGTCCTGGGCGCTACTGCCAGTGAATTGGCGATTGAACAAGCGCTGTAGTCCAGCGAAATTCTCGATGGAGTTGGGGGAAGTAAGTTAAACCACTCAAGCGCCTCCCCCTCCAATGATAAGGAGAACGCTCGGCACCAAATGGCGTCGTTGCCGGTTCGGAACACCATTGTGTTGGAAAAGGTTTTGATGTGGGCCTCTGGGTCCGTCATCTTGTCGTATATTTTAAACAGAGGCGGGACAAACTGCTCCGATATCTGGACGACCATTATCGCCTGGACGAAAGGGAGTAACAATGTGGACGAGGTCTCAGTTTTTATTACCAATTGCTTGTCTCCTGCGGCACTCTCCGCGTGGACTGATTTAGCCTTACTTCCCTCGACCTCTGGCTCCATGGGTTTCCACGTTTTGTCCGGCCCACTACTGTGTTCGGCTTAATCCTCCATTGCAGCCTTGCCACGCTCCTTAGCCTGGTTTCCTTCCCCCTTTTCTCCTACTCCCTCTCGGGCAATGCGTGCCGAACATTCGGCCCTGACAGCCATGAGTTCCGCCTCATGACGTTGCTGCATCTCCTTCATCTTCTGTTGTAGCATCCGGATCATCTCTGCTAGGTCGTCCATACTCATGTTTCTCGTGGTCACCATTGGGTTTTGCAAGTAACTCGGCCCCACGGTGGGCGCCAAAATGTTTTGGTTATTGGGGCTGAGTCACCAAACTCCTCCACAATTTGTCTTCTAGCCATCCGGTCTCGCTCCAAACTCCGTTGTCCACTCTTCCGTCCGGGAGGGAACCTGTCAAAGATTCTCCGATGCCAAAGTCAGTACAGGAACCGTTTGACGATTCAATGAAATAGTAATGAATTTGAAGTAAATGCAACCTATCTACCACTCATCTCTGACCTGTATTTATAGTTTTCGCCATGGGCTTGGGATTAGTGAAAATTTAATCACGGCCCAATTCAAGCCTAATGGCTCTAATCACCATTTACCGTAATCCTAGTCTTAATGATCCAGTTTACCGACCGGCCGACCTTGCACAGCCGCCCGTACGGTGTACCGTCATTACTCATCTTAGTGAAAGGATGAATGGTCGGGTCGCACAGCGTGTGGTGAGTGTTTATGCCAGCCGTCCGACAATGCTATCAGAGGAGTAAAAATGTTTGAAGAAACGCCGGCTGTTAAATTGATGTTGGTGTTGCTCTCAAACCGCCCAGTCCGTATGTGTTGCTCTCTGACCGCCCGGTCCATATGTTACATTAACTGATATTCTTTCCATTTGGATTGAAATTCTAATTTGTCACTTTTGAGTGCATCAAATTTTGTATTTATAAATGAATTAACCAAAGCTTTGCAGTTTTTGTTAGAGTGGGTTTTCATGATGACATACTCTGTGGGACACTTCTTTTGGAGGCGAATCCTATTATTTTGAATTTTGGACATGGAAGTATCTTCTCCCAGTGTAGAATTCACATTAAATTGGGGAATATTTTTCATTTTGGTAATCATTATATACCCTATTTGAATCGACATATGACTCATCATCAACACAGTTGCTAAAGTGATTTGTTGTGATAAAGGTAAAGTTGTTGTCATGAGAGTTACGATCGTGATCATATTGGCACTACGATATTTTGCACGTATTGTATTATCACTTTATTATTTTTGATACATTTTGATTAATGTCAGACCTCAGAAAATACGTGCGCCGGTGGAGTCCACGTGGCAGCAGGAGGACGAGCCACCTCAGCCCCGCACATGGGCGACAGCAGCGCCTGGCACCCACTGACGGACGCGCATGCCGAGCTGAGTCAGAGCACAGTGGGAACGTGCGTCCGGCGTAGTGGAGTACACGTGTCCGCCTGGGAGTGGGCGTCCGACATCTGCAGTCAGAGAGAACGTGCATCCGGCGTAGTGGATTACACGTGTCCGACTCAGAATGGACGACCGTCCGGTATGGGCTGGCAGGTGGCGTGGTGGAGTGCGCTGGCGAGTGCGGACGTGCGCTGGCGGAGGAGAAAGCAAATCTGAGATTTTTGAACTTATTCCTCACTCCTCCTTCACGCATCTCTTTGCTTCATTTCTGAGAATTTCTTCTCTTCCCTTACTCTCTGCATTCTCTCCTCCTTCTCTCTTCATTCTCTGCTCTCTCTCTCTAAGAAACACCAAATTTACCTCCTCCGATTCATATTTTCGGTACTGTGGAAGGACGCACGACATCCAGGATTCCAGAGAGAACGTTCGGCTAGTGAAGCTGTTGTTGGGGTTCGCTCGTACAGTGGATTAACGAGCGTTGGTTAGTGGAATTTGAGTGGAGAAGCGTTTGTGTGCGTCTGTGAACGTTCGTTCATTTCCAGGTAAGGGAAGTTTATTTGATTTAATTCATGTTGTGTGCTTCGTTTGAACGTTCGTTAATTACTGTATGAATATAATGCATGATGTTGCTGTGATTTGAGTTGCATGAACGTTCGTTGTTTACTGAGTGAAAATGATATATGACTAAGTTTACGTATGTTGTATGAAATACATGAGATTTGGATGATATGAATTATATGAAGATTGTAAATTGTACCATGACATGAACGAATGGAATTTATGAAACTGTATGATGAGAAATGAACTGGAATGTAAATGAATTGAAAAAGAGTTTCCCTTCATATTGAACGTTCGTGCTGAACGGTCTTTGACCGTTCGGTCTCCCTTTTTAATAGTCAAGAATGGGATTCGTTCATTTGGATCGATCCCTGGTCGAGGACGAGCGTCCTCATGTTAAAATGCTTCGTTTGAGCGTTCGGTCAAGTACTGTGTTTGGTATTCTTTGATAAAATCCCTTCTGTTGTATGCACATATGTAATAGTGTATTTTACCGTTCGTAAACACTTCTGCGAAATCAAAGTCTATTATTTTAAGGCTACTAGCGTTCGGTTTCACACTGAGCGTTCGTCCTGGTGCTTGGTCTCCCACTGAGCGTTCGTCCTAATCTTATACTGAACGTTCGTTCTGTTTGGTGTTCGTTTCATAATGAGCGCTCGCTCAAAATGGTGTTCGGTCTTATACCGAACGCTCGCTCAAATTGGGGCTCGGTCACACACTGAGCGTTCGTCCTAATGATGCTCGGTTTTGAACTGAGCGTTCGTCCAGAATGGTGCTCGGTTGAACTGAGCGTTCGTCCAAATGGTGCTCGGTTTTGAACTGAGCGTTCGTCCTAGTGGTGCTCGGTTTTGAACTGAGCGTTCGTCCTAAAGGGTGTTCGGTTTTATTCTGAACGTTCGTCCTAATGGTGCTCGGTTTTGAAATGAGCGTTCGTTCTAAAATGGGGCTCGGTCTTATACTGAGCGCTCGTTCTGTTTGGTGTTCGGTTTTATTGAAATAGCGTACGTCCAACTTCAGATTTGCCACTTTCGGTCATTTATTTAAAATTCACGAGCGTCAGTTCATTTAACTGATTCTCAAGGTAATAACGTTCGTCCAATGAACAGTATATTATGTATTCCCGTACGTCATTGAAATTCTGCCGTTCGTACTTCGATTCGAACGAGCGTCTTTTTGGGTCTCGCTGACAGCGTTCGTCCTCGGTCTTATTGGGGACAGAACGTTCGTTTTTGATGGTTTCCCTATGAATGATTAAAATGATTATGGAATGATGGATAGTGAATGATGAACAGTATATGAGATGAAAGTATAAATGTTGAACGAGCGTTCCGGGGAGGAATGACTCTTGGATGATTATGAGAATTTATAAAGTATGACCGTGGCCAGACTCAGCAGGCGATTCGATCCTGATATTCCGTGACTACTCGTCTTCACATAGAGGGGGTATGTCATGCGTGGGAATGGCAGGAGGTCCCCGTCACATAACTGTAATTTGGACGGAACCGTCACATAACTGTAATTTGGACGGAACGGACTAACCTCGGGTGGCAACTGATGAGAGTGCCAGTTACCACACCACCCGGGTGCGCGAACGTCGTAGCTACACGGGAATTTATACAGTCCGGACCGTCAGTCGTGTTGAGTTTTATTGAGTACGTACGTTAAAGTGTGTTGTTATGTAATGAATGCTTATGTTGAAATATGCATGTATGTTGAATTGTTTACTCGAAATTGTATGTTGATGCATGAGTTAAATTACATAAGCTTACCCTGCGTTTTTCCTTGTGTTGTCTCGTTTTGTACGTCCGTCTTGTCATTGCAATGATCATCCGTGTGGATGTGAGCAGAGGGAGACGAGCGTTTGGAAGAGGCGCTGAACGAAGAGAACCTGATAGAAGTTGAAGTAAAGACCGAGCAGTGAGACGCTCGGCCAGGAGTTTAAGTATTTGTTGGTGTGGTTGTTCGACCACTTTGTTTTAGTTTTTAAGTTATGATCGACCGTTCGGTATTTTCATGTGTAAACCGTTCGGTCAACTTTCGTGTACGTTCGGCTTTTGCATTTGTAACTCTGAAGACGTGCGGCTTTGCGCGTCCGTTCTGTAATATTGAAACAGTGTTCAAGGACGTTCGTCCTTGAGCGTCCGTTCGTTTCAGAATTTTAAAATTTTTAGTGGAAAAACTGTTTTAGATTATTGTTAAATGTGATTTTCTGAATATATAGTCTTGACTGTATTTTTGGGATGTCACACTAGCAATCTTACATATTTTTGGTTTGAATGAAGTGAAAATTGTATAAAATAACTGAAACTTACAAAAGCAATAAATGTCAATGAGACAGAAAACAAAAATTCATGTTCATTGAAATTTGATTTTCTATATAAACATAAAATAAAGTTGGTACCTTTGGGTTTTTCTTTTTATAAATAGATTCATAAAAAAAATTCTTGAAACTAAAAGGCTAACAGTGGAATCAAAATGATTTGCAGAAAAGGAAAATATTATTGGAACTAGATTAAATTTCATTTTAAAAAATTATGAACAAGAAAGAGACATGAATAATTACTAAGGATTTAAACAATAAGAGAGTGATAGAAATCAATCCTTTCAGAATGTAACGTAGAAATGTAATCTGAGAAAATATAATTTACCAAGTATCATCAATACATGAAAAGAAAGACTGGTGAACAAAGCCAAAAGCACACTTCTTTAATTTGTGATTGTCATTTTTTCAAAGTTACAACTTTTTTTATATAATGGTAGAAATGGAAGGAAATGAGGGTCAAAATCAGTGAACAGTAGATACAGGTATGGTTGATGTGAGTGAAAAAGAAAAGTTAAATGCTTAATTTAATCATTTATTAAAATATTATTGATTTTTCTTTTTGTTAAGATTGATTTTTGAAGTTGTAAAACCATGACCGGACGAAGATTATTAGATGGTGAGAGAAAAGGGACTGGATTGATTAGGCCCCACCGTGAAAAAACAAAAGAGGCAATTGCTTCCTGCACCCTGTCAAATATGTCAAAAATGAGTTTTTAAATCAAAACTTAGTACTCTTTTTCTTCTGCTGGACATTGAAGTTGTGGGAGTTCTCCCATTCATCCACTCTTATGACTTGAATAAATTTGGGAAAAAATATTGAGAAGATTTGAAGGTAAATTTTTTTGTTGTTTATTTGAGTGAATTTGGAGATAAGTTAGAGTGGATTTGAAACTAAATTTTTTTAATCTGTCACATCAATCAAATCCTACACTAATTTTCACAAACTTTACTTCCAAATTCACCCTCACTTACCTCCAAATCCACTCAAATAAACAACAACAAAATTTGCCTTCAAATCCCCTCAATCACTCTCCCCCAAATCCATTCAAGTGAACAAAGTGACAGTGATTTTGACAATCGCTTGGAGAAGTGGTTAAGAAGTGAACGACCATGCATTGTGCAGATGAATCTGAATAAGGTGTTTTATTAGTTTCTGAAACGAGTATGAAAATCCACTGGAATGAGAATTTGGGGTTGGGGAGGTGAAGGGGTGAAGGTTGTATTCTAGAACAGTAAATCCGAAATATATAACAGGAAAATGTTTTTTGGGATATATTTTCCGAATGAGCATTGTGGAATTTTTGATTTAAAGACGGAAAGCCTGATGAGTGATGGTTTTCCTACTCAATTCTCAATTCATGAAGTTGGGGCATTTAACACACATATTGAAATTCTCATTTCATCAACTTCAAATATGTCTTTACAATAAAGACAATCTTCTATTTATAGATGAAGATAAGCTCATCTAAAATTTAGTCAAACTAAAAAAAATGAGTTTTCTAGGACCTATTATTTCTTGTTGGGCATCAATCTTGTCATTGGATGAGAATTTCCCTACAGTAATGGCGTTGGGCGTCCTCTACTTGCGCTAAGTGGGAGAATTTGCTGGATGATTTGAATGTCACTCCTCTTCATGCTATCTTTCCTTAATTTGGCTCTCGTCATCCTCCTCTTGAAAGAATTTTTCCATGAATTCTAAAAGATCATACACATAAACATAAGTCAAATAACACAAATCTAAAATAATCCAAAATAGAAATTATAACTAAAATAATATTTGGATTTGGAAAAAGGTCAATCTTTTATTATCAAAGGTTTGGAAATCTGGCTCTAGAGTCAAATACCCATATTCAAAAGGCATCAACATTTTTAAAGTAAGGATATATGCTCAAAAAACATAAATAAAAGAATATTACCTAGACAAATAACCAAACTACAAGTATAACTTTGACTGTCCATAGGTTTGTTAGGGATGGACAAACAAACAAACTGATATGCATATATTTCAAAGCTTATATACTTTTTCTCGGTCATAATTTCTTCTTCCCATGATTGATGTCATTGTTCCTTGATAAAAAAATATTTCCTAAGCAAAAAAACAAGAGATGAGTTAGTGTATTTCTCTCTCTCTCTCTTTTGTTCTTCCTCTTTAGCTTTCTTTTCTTTCTCCTTTCTCTCCTTCCTTTCTTCATCTTCCTTCCCTCTCTTTTCTTTCTCTTCTCTCTCTCTTTCTTTTCGTCTTCTTCCTTTTCTTTCTTTTCTTTTCTAGAATTTTCTTATCTTGCTTTCTTTTTTGCCATATCCTCTTTACTTTCTCCTCTTTTTTCCTTCTTTCTTTATCTTCTTTTTCTCTTAATGTTTATCTATCTGTTTGTTCTCTTTGTGCCTTTTGCTCTCATCCTACTCTTTTTCATAACTTCTAAATGTCCATTTTCTCTCCATTTTCAAGTATAAAATGTAATTCTTGAGGTCTTCATGAGTCATGGGACTTGCACTCCATTAGGACATTTAGAAGTTTCATGGTCATAGTTTTCACATTTGACGCATATCTTAGAGCATTTGTCCTACCTCTTGGCAACAATTTTTTGTCATGCCTGTGCTTCCTTCTAAGATTAGAAATCTTTTAGCTTTACATTTATGGACACCAAGGCATTCACATCATCAACCAAAGCCAAATTCCTATGAGGTTTCTCTTAGAGTCCATGCTCTTTCCTCCTTTGAGAAGCCTCCAAGGGATGCAAATTTCTTCCTTGTATTTGGCAAGTTTGCAACATCACATGTTCCCCTCCTAGTACTTTTTGTTAGCAAAGCTAAACCTTTATGTGAAAAACTTGTTCAATTCTTTGTATTGCTACTTGTTTGCTATAATTTTACATGTCGACTAAACACTACAACTTATAGGACTCACATTTTGCTTTTCATCTCCAAGCCATGAACTCTACCATTAAGAGTGTTGACAAGTCATTTGACTCCTCAATGGCGTTGATGACTACATATGTGTGTCCACATTTTAGGTTTAATTTCAAAATATTGACGGAATTTTTGCGTTTAAATGATTAATTTAAATAAGATTTGTAACAATTGAACTTATCGAGTTTGTGAATTAAAAGATCTTACAAAATGAGTTTTAATTGCATAAATTATTTCTAAATATTCTAATGTTTATTGATGCAGTTGAAGTTAAATTTTGATACATTCAAAGTGTAAAATTACATTTTTCTGAGTTACAAAATAAGTCTGAAATCAAAAATTTCAGAATCAAGCTATCCTATACCTCTAGACTTTACTATTAAACCTCTTATTTGTCTATTTTCACCATTCTATCACTCACAAAATTAGATTCAACTAGATGCAGCTACGTCTCCATAATCCATCACTAACAAAACAAGCCAATGAGATGTAGACACATGGTATGATCCTTGCACTCACAAGCGAACCTACCAGATTGTGCCACATCATTGTCTTTATCCACATCATCATTTTCAACCTTTCTGCAACAGAAACCTTAGTCGCTATTGACAACCAGTGTTGTTCTTAAGAAATTCTCCATCGTTCCACCACAAATCATTGCTTCATTGAACACCACGCCGGAGTAGCCACCTTCAACCACCATTGAACCACAACTCCTCTATGAAATCTTCACCCGAAGTTGCAGCAACATCCACCCACCACACACCTACAAAAATCACGAATCATATCGAATAGTCGTGCCATCGCGATGAATCACGAGAACTAGAGGAGCCATCACCAGATCTACGAGCAACTTGTAGAGTTTCCTCTCCAAAACACAACAATACATGCAGAGACCAATATTCTCCAATCGCACAACCACTTCATCACGCCACCGCAAGAAGAAGAACCCATAGATATGCCTCCATCAAACGCAGTTCACACTAGAACCAACATTTTCACACCACCAATGAACTCTAAATCGCGAACCTGCAAAAGTCCCTCCATCGTGTCACGCCTAAGACGAAACCAGGAGCTACCTAGAGCAGCCTCTATCTAAAAAACCCTAACTTTGGGTGAAAGGGGAGTTGTTGCATGACATCTCTCATTAAGTCAAACTGTTCAAACTGGTCAAACAAGAGGGCTTAAAGTGCAAATATTAATATCTTTTAGGTTTCTACAATTTTGGACAAAAATAAGAAGGGCTGAATTGGGATTTTAGGGAAAATTTTGTTGTTGATAATTTATTAGATATTTTAAAAAATAATTAAGTTAATTATATTTGAAGATATCAACAAAAAATATCCATTAAATATTTTTAAAACTGATTAAATCTAATAAATATTTGAGAGATATTACATTATAAAAAATTAGATTTCAACAATAGAAAAATCAAGATCTAACCCCATCAAGTTATATATAAAGAGACCTAAGAAAAGCATTGAGGGAGGCATTAATAACTTTGGTTTGGTGCAGTAGTCATCCACCACATCTCTCCTCTTACTTTTATTTTCATTCATCATGTATTCCATTCCATCCATGGAGGGCTAAGCTTTTAGGGTTGTTCCACTATAATTTCATTAGGGATTCTTAGGTTAGGTTGAAATAATATCTTTGTTCTTTTGATTATGGATATGGGTTATCTTTCATGTATGTCTTTTATCTCTCAATCATGTAAAAAGTAAATTTTAGCTAATTAGCGAGGTGTTTTAATATATCTGCATATTTATTATGAGTCTAAATGTTTTTAATTTTGATAAAGAATGTACTTTGATCAAATTTAGAAACTTTCATATGATTGAATGAGTTTTTTTAGCAATTGAGAATGTACTTTGATTAGTTATAAAATTTTTAACAATAATTAGTCAAGAATGTACTTTGATTAATTAACTTTTAACTTGGTTAGGAGATAGAAGAATAGATAGGATTAAACATATATATAGGATTTAATTGAGAAGTATGTAATTTTGTTGAATTTATTATGAATAATATAAAAAGGTCTTGCTTTTAATTAAGAATCTACTTTGATTAATTATAAGATCACCAACAAATTAATTGAGAATTTATTTTAATCAATTTGAAATAAAAAGAAACAGTTAAGTGAATAATAATCTATGGATAACAAATGATGAATCTATTTTGGAAAAGTAGTAGAGTTAGCTTGTATTATTTTAATTGTTTCAAAGTCTTTTATTTGTTATTTCATTAAATTTACATTTATATCAATCTTCAATATTAATTCCATTAAGATTAATTTTTACTTTTATCTTTTAGTATTTGCATTGTTTTTACTAACCTTTTCAGTAGGATTTAATACGAATCAATTATTGAAAAGCAAATCCGTATTCCTTGGAATACTACTCAGGGTTAACTTAATCTTATCTAGTTTGTTAACTACTAACTTTATTACAATACTAAAGTTGCTTATTAACAATAATGTACCAAGCGCAAACTATGTTTTCAAAATCATTTGTTAATGATCTCAAGATCTTCTCCACAACTTGACTGGCTGACATTGATTCTCCTTTCCTATTGAGTTGGTTGGCCACCTTCTCTATCCAAGTTATATATTCGGTCATCCACTCTTTGTTCTATATCTTTAGGAATTCAAACTGTCCTTTGAAAGCTTATAGCCGGACTTGTCTCACGCGATTGTCTCATCTATATGCAACCTCTAGAATCTCCCATGTTTCCTTTGAAGATGCCGCATTTGGTATCTTCTCAAAGTTGGACTCGTCCATTGCATTGTACAAAAAGTACAAAGTTGATCGATCTTTCACTCGTGTCTTCTTCAATTCAATCATTTGTGTTACCGTTTGGTTTTCATCCTCCACAAGTTCTTGGTATCCACTCTCCACTATATTCCATACGTCTTGGGATCCTAGAATACCTTCATTTGTAAACACCAATTATCATAATTGGTCTTCTCTAACAATTGTGATACGGTCATCCGTTTATAACTTTTGTTATCTCTCCTTTTTCAAGACATTCAAATTCACATTGATTCTCTCTCTTTCTTTTTCTCTTGCTCGATACTCAGAGGATAAAACTAGCAGAGAACTTAGGAAGGATAAACTAAACGGGTAAAAGAAAGAAAGAAAAATAAACTATCATGCAAAGAGTTGTGAAAACAAGAAAGAAAAAGCTTTAAAACATATTCAAATAATGAACATAATGCTCAATATATATTAAAAGAACTAAACAAAATAAATGTATATTTAAAATAGCTGACTATTTACTAAATCATCTTAGTAATTCTAAAATAATTTAATTTATTTATTTACAATTTCAACTAAGCCGGAAAGGTCTACTAATTATAATTAAATAATTACGTAAAAGAAAAAACAAAAATGTGTCTAATTTTCCACTTTATTGTCCTATATATGAGATGGGATATCCATCATATAAAATTTAATAAGCGATAGCATAATATTTTGATATAGAAATATTATTGTTATTGTTTATTTCATTGATATATCCACCAATTGAAGCACTTGATCAATGATAGTCTACAATATGAACATGAATAATGGTGGTTTAACCAAGACATGGTTTCTCCGAATTGATAACTTCATTCCTTGCTATTTTGTATGCCCTTTTGCCAACTTCATTTTCTCTATGTGGAAATCAATGGCATGTTCCTTCCATATGCCCTCTTCAAGATAAGCCTCAAAGAAACTTACTTCCTCACTTGATTTCACAACTACGGCAGCACTACTCCTCGTGCCATACAAACCCTGCAAACATATTATATCTAAAAATAAGTGAAAAGTCCCATGATTTTGAATTCAATGTTTTGGGGTGATATTGTTGATTTACCAGCGGAGTTTCTACTTCAACAAAAATGGAACTCAAATTGAATTCCCAATCAAGATTGCATATGTGAGGTAGATGAGTTTCATCAGCTTTAGTTTTGTCCTTCATTAGCTTTTTAAGCACCTCCTTCAATGGTATCTCACCATCCCCATATTTGGCTAGCTCTTCTTTGAAACTTACTTCAAGTCGCTGAGCCTGTCAAAAGGCAGAGAAAACTTTGGTTTCTGATTGAATAAAAGCTCCAAACGAGATAAGAATCTCACCGTGGAATTGAATGAAATAACAATATTTGCTTAATTATAGTTTGATTTCTTTATGTGAAATAATTATCCTCAAGTATTTTTTTTTCACTTATATTTCTCTTAAAAGTAGAAAAAAATTTACTTACCCCGAACAAATTTCACACAATCTAACTTAAAAGAATTAAATCTAATTTTTTAATTTAATAATATGTTTAGCTCAGTTTAGTTTTAAAATTTTCTTTTCTGAAAAAATTGAGTACTACAGCTTCTTTTTCTTCAAAATAATTTCTTACAAATACTTAAGTAGCTTATTTTGAAAAAATAAATTAAAAGATAGGTAGATATTAGAAGGGTTGATGATAATGGTTTAATAAACAAGTTTTTATATATTCTATGTTGACTATCTAACAATAAGCTTAGATATATGTTATTGGTTGTATAAGCTGTATGATACTAACTAGAAGTTTTTATTGTGTGATTCGGAAATTTGGATCTAGCATCTAAATCCATTTAAAATACATCAAATTAAATTTAACTTTTCCAATCAAATTTTAGCTAGATTAAACCTATTTTGCATATTTTTCAAAATTATACAAAAATTAATATTTGAATTGGTTTGAGCAAGACACTAGATATATTTTATCTTGACTAGAATCTTTTTCTGTTGGCTAAACTTGGTCTCATTTAACTTGATGCAAGTCTGTCTCGACTTTGCTTGAAGTGCACTCGAGTAAACTAGGCTTAACATAGGCTTAGTGCAACATAACCCAATGTGGAGTCAATCCAACTAAATTTGATATTGGCTCAACCTAACTTATATTGATGTGGAATGAGACCCACTTGACTTGATGTGGACTTAGAATGACTTGAGTTGACCTAGATCTTGCCTGACTTAGTTAGACTTTTGCTTAATCTGTCATGACTCGAGTTGAGTCTCATTAGTTTTAGCTTTACTTGCTTTCGACCCAATTTAGCCTAGTGTAGGTCTACCCCAACTTTTTTTAACTTGATCCTAGGTCAAAACAACTCGAACTAAACCTAGAGGGATTCAAACTTAAGTTGTCCTATATGATGAGTCGATCCAATTTGGCCTCGGGTTGCCTTGTCCTAACATAAACTTCATCCAACCTATCTCAGCTCGACTTAACGCAACAATTCTCATACAATATATCCAGCTTGTATTAATATACCATGAGATAGTTAAGCATTAGTAGTTTTCAACATAAACAAAGAAAACATGAAAGAGCTTTTTTTGTGAACAATGTAATCTCCCTTTTTATAATAATATCAAAAAGGTAAATGGAGATATAAGGTGGTCATGATGTTGGTTGTTCTAATGGACGTTGTTTTTGCAAATCTAGGGTAACATGTTTAGCATTAAAAGCTTGAGAAGGAGCTACATTCAAAGATTGAATAAGCCAAGTTAATGAGTTCTAAATTTGTGTAGCAAAGGTTGAAGCAACTCGTTCAATCCTTCATCTATAGCCTTCTTCCATAGCTCTGAGTTCCTCTACTATATATAAACACTCATTCTCTAATGCGTCTAAGATTATCAACTAGATAGTGTCAACAATACAAGTGTTCTGAACATTAGGTATTTTAAAAGGTTAACGATTGATTCACAACCGCATCTGAGAGTAATGTCAAATCCCATCCCGCAGGCAAAGCAACACCCGATGATTCTAGAAGTGGTGTCAGTGAGATTGGAAGCATTACATGGAGCTTCAAACATACAATGCCTTTCTTTTCTCTTTTTTCTACTCTTCCAAAAAGGAAGAGTAAAAAAGGTTGTGTGCGCACTCCTCCATCTTTGGGATCCTCTCCTTCCCCTTTTCCTTTCTTTCTACCTATCTAGTTAGGACCATGGAGATCGGGACCATGTGGAATAAGGAACTCTTCCATATATATATAAAGCACCTCTTCCCTTCCACAAAACACACCTTCCTTTATTCTCACTTCTTCTCCTACCTCTCTTATATTTTTGGTTATTTGCTCTTTAGAATTTTCTTGCTAGTTTTAAGTTTCTCGATGCTACTCTAGAAGTTCTTATTGCATCCTAGGAAATTTACAATAGTGTTAAGATCTTTACATCGAAGAACTCATATGATAGTTCCACAACAAATATTATCTTTGCACTAAAATCGCACCCAATGTTGCAATCACGAAGAAAAGACTTACTTGTAAGCTTATATTGCCATGGACACCCTTAGACGACCAAAAAACACCATTGGGTGCTAGGATGACTTGTTGAGGAAGTTTGACAGCCTAAACTTGTAGTATTTGAGTCGTTGGATGAAAAAATGGCTTGCCCAATGAGTTACAAGTTAAGGAGCATCAATTTTTAGGCCTCGTTGGGCAAGAATGAAGTCGATGGGTGTGTGTTAGTCTTGATATGTGAAAATGGGTATTTAATTATGATTTGGTGATGGTTTTAATTATTCCTCATTTTTACACTAATATAATCAATTTGGGTGCTTGGGAAAGACTCTTAAAGGTTGTTTGGAGTGCTGGAAAGCTCTCCTTCTCCTCATTGGGTTTCTTCGTCATCCATGGTGGTTTCCTCTCTTTTAGGGTTGAAGAGGAAGATGGGATACGAATTGAAGGTGTTGATGTGAAGAGGAGGCGCAATTGAAGCATGAAGCAACTGCTTTGAACTGTGGGAGAGGGCTTGCATCTGTTCTTTAGTTTTCATTTCTTCCATTTGTAGAACCCTAAGTTCTCTACCATTGAGAGCTATTCTTAGAGTTGTCAAAGCGGACCACCCAGTCTTACCCGGCCCGGCCCACCACGGGTTGGTCACTTAGTGACTCAACCCGGCTCATTTATTAGCGAGCCAGAAAAATTCGAATCCAGCCCGACCCACCACGGGTTGGTGGATAAACGGATTGGCTCACTGGCTTACTTAATTACAATTTTTTTAAAATAAAAAGAATTTACAAACTTTCTATAATTCAAATCTAACCAAATTTCATTCCCAACATGGTTGTTTAATTAATTTTGAAAATAAGGAATTTAAATAATTTTTTCAAGCAAAAAAAATAATAAAGATTTTTTTTATAAAATTAAAATTAAATTTTAATAAAATAAAATTAGGTAGGTGGGTTGGTGGGCCAACCCGGCCTCCACCACGGGTTCAACCCGCATAAGCTGGGTTGAAACATGACCCGTATAAAAAAAATACAATTTTTTGAAACCCAATCCGGCTCGAACCTGTGGTGGACCGAGTTGGCCTGCGGGTTATGACCCATTTGGCAGCTCTAGCTATTCTTCTTTGTTGAGATTAAATGTAATAAACTGAGTGTTGTTTATTTTGTGATATTAATACATACTATTTTCCATTTCAAAGTTAGTATTTGTTTTTATGCTTAATGCTTGTTATGGCTTGATTATCCATGGCTTGATTATCCATGGCTTGATTTGTTATTCTTGATGTATTGGGAAAATATGAATTGAACTTAGACTTGAAATTGAATGCCTAATGAATGCTTGTATCTAGGAATAAAACTTGATTCATTAGTATTCTTAGACTCTTAAACTTAATGCATGGTTGTTTGTTGATGATTTGAGGAATTGAAACTTAATAAGTTATCACAGGCTCAAAGTCATTCGGGATAGGGTTTGAGTATGCTTATGAGTTGATTTTGACATAAATATGGAATTGAGATGTTGGTCAATGCATGAGAATGAAGTGGTTGAACTCTAGCCTTAACAAACTGTAAATACTCTATGTTACATTTCCTTGCACACCAACTGTTTGATAAAAATATAAAAAGAGTTTCATGTTACATTTCTTTGTGTCTAATTGAATTGTGAATTGCGAGAGTTGTCAAGTGTTACATAAGTCCCTTGGGAGAGAACGATATCTATCACTTGTTATGTTGCTATCGGTGCACTTGTCATTGGTTTTGTAGCCATCGAAAACCTCTCTTGTATGTTTTAAAAAATTAAAGTTTTCACTAATCAATGTGTACTTGTATGTCACACTTTTCTCAATGAATTGTCTAATAATTCGTTCAATGTGTACTATTCCTACAATGAATACAATGACATTTGGGATTCTTTTATTCTTAAATACATTGATAAGATGCTGTTAAACAAAGGCTAATGATAAAAAACTACAACTGTTGGGAAATGGTCGAAGACAAAAACATCAAGATCTAGATCAATGAGCATAAGTTGCTTGAAGATATCAAGGTGGAGAACATAGTCCTGCATGGTGAATTCATTTCAGAACTTCTAATTGTATGTTTTTAGACTATGCGAAACACAATGTTGCTTATAGATTTCTTTTTCTGAAAAGTGGTGTTAATGAATGTAATACTATAGTAGAGACAAAAAGTGTTAAGTTCTTTGAATATATTTTCACATAAAGGTTAGTGATATATTTGAACAACCTACGGATAATAATGGTGGTGTCATGTGTTAAGATTTAAGTATAAGTAAAAAACATAGGAAAGAAAATTTCATTGGAGTGACTTTTACACTTGTCTCGTTGAAAATGATCTAATAAATTTTTTAAAAGCTATTAGTGATGTTGATACAAAGCATTGGGATAAGACCATTAAAATTGAAATTGACTCAATTAAGAAAAATAATACTTCGACCTTCATGGATTTGCATAAAGGAGCATAACCCATTGGTTATAACTTGATCTTTGAGAAAAAGTATCATGCTTATGATCCATAGAGAAATATAAGTTAATATTAGTAAAAAAAGGTTTTACCCAAAAACCAATCATAGATTACTGATACTTTTTCTCCAATAACTAATAATTTCTCTATTTGAATGTTCTTAGCTCCAACATATTTATCCATAAGTTAGTTATTTACCAAATAAATGTTAACACAACTTTTCTGAATGGGAAACTATAAGAGAAATCTTATATGACTCAACCTAAAGGGTGTGTAGTTCTTTGTTAATAGAATAAAGTATCCAAACTTTTTAAGTCTTTATACAAATTGAAGTAGGCATCAAAACAATGGGATGGAAAACTTAATAGTGTTTTACTTTCTGATGGTTTTTGAGCTAATGTCATTATATGTTTATTATATGGATGACATGCCAATATTTTGTCCATACAATGAAATAGTTTCTAAAACAAAGTTGTTTTTGGGATCTAAGTTTGAAATGAAAGACATGGGTAAAGTCAATGTGATTTTAGGAGTTAAAATCATACGGGAAATAATATATTATTATCCCAAGAACAATACATTATGAAACTTCTTAAGAAGTTCAAGTATTACGACTCAAACCAATAAACACCTCTTATGATGTTAACTATAAATTAAAGAACAATAGAGGATAATCTATTTTTCAACTATAGTATGCCCAAATAATTGAGACCTTGATAACGGTTGAAAATACCGTTATCTGTGATGTAATTTTGATATTAAATCAACCCTTTTTGGACTTTGAAGCTTGCTTGAACTCATGTTTTTAGTTTAGTTTTGTGAATAAGTGAGTAGAGGGTATACTTGATGATTTTATAACTAAATTCCCTTCATTTTATAAGTTATTGGTATGAATTAAAGAAGAGCAAAAGTATCAAGGAGTTGGAATTCAAGAGGGACAGTTAAAGCATCACAAAAGGAGAACAAGAGGTTACGCAGGGCACCTGGGTGCCCCCATTATGGGTGCTGGGCGCCAGTTTATGTGGTGTAGGGCGCCCCAGTCAGGGCACATGAGCGCCAGTTTTTTCTCGCACACTGCTTGGGCGCCCCACCGACTTGGGCTTGAACCTGTTTTCTGTTATTTTTCTGTTCTATTTAAGGACTTGGACATCCTAGGGATGGTATCTCTTGATGGCTTGAGCACAAAAATACATTTTCACCCCTTTGAGGCAGATTTGGGGATGTGAGAGCTCTCCTCTTAAGTTTTTAGGGTTTTTCTATCTCTTCCATTCCATTATTCATCTAGTTTCTCCATGATAATGGAGAACTAAACCTTATTTGTTGTTGGGAAAGATGTAACCTCTAAACTCTCATGTATTTGAATTGATTCTTATTTATTTATGCTTCTTTCATCAATTTTTAGGGTTATTCTCTTTGCTCTATGCTTGTTATGTTTAATTCATTCATGACATGATCATTGATTTTTATGATATGGACACATACGGGGAAACCTAGATTTGGAGAATTTTCTCCCAAAAGCAGTATTGCCTAGACATAGGGATATGCATTTTGGTCATCTTAAGCTTCTAATCGTAATGCAGAATTAATTACTAGTGATACAAGACATTGTGATCTGGTAATTAAGGATAAACTTTCTTCGCCGAGACATCGGGTTTTATGTAATTTAGAAAGTGATGTTAACAATTGAATGAAGAAGATGAATTCTTATATGCATGAGAGTAGACTAGGTGAAATCTAAACCCCCAACAACATACTCATCTCATATTTTCAACTTCGTCCATTCATTCTAGTGTTTAGCCTCAATTGATCAATTTGCATTCATATTTACTCTCTTGTTTTGCATTCAAAACCCTAAAATTTGTTCTTCAAAGTCTTAATTAGTTAAGTAATTACATGACAGTCTAGTGCCGTGAGTCTCTTGGGAAATGATACTTGGTCTTACCATTTATTATTACTTGATACGATTCGGTACACTTGCTGATATCTTAACAGACCTTAATGTATTTAATGAGCTTTTCTAAACCAAACATGGCTTATGTAGTATGTAGACTTAATGTCCTGATCAAGATCATTTATATGCACTTGTAAGACTTGTGAAATACTTAAGATATGCAATGAATCATGCCATTGAATTAGTGGATTTCCCAACATACTAGAAATATTGATACTAATTGGATGTTTTATTAAGATGAGACAAAATCCACTAGTGGTTATGTGTTTACACTTAGGCGTATTGTGATTATGTGGAGATAAATCAGGCAAAGAACTATTGCAAGATCAACAATGGAATCAATGTTTGTTGTTTTTGAGATGGTCAGAACTGAAGTTGAGTGATCAAAATTTTTTTTAGAAAACACACTAGGAATGAAACCAACCCCATATTTATCAATACACTGTGATTGTCAATTAGACAATAACTATAGCTAAAGACAAAAAAGACTTCAATTGGAAGAATAAATTATTAAAGAGTGCAACAATTTCCAATGATTATGTTTTGTCAAAACGGAATCTGATAGATCCTTTGACGAACCTTTAAGGGGAAACACAATTTTAGAAATATCAAAGGAAATGAGACTCGAGCCACTTGCAAAAGAACAAGTAATGAAATGTCAACATGTGATTAGAGATCCCATGAATAAGAATCATATGGGTAAACAAGTCATTTGTTAGGTCTATTAGCACTAGAATTGATTTTAAATCAATTATGTCAATTCCTATAACATAGTGTGAAAGGGCAAAATATTGCATAATGAAAGAGTAAACTTTGAAGTTAAAATTATCTAGTATAAAACTTTTAGCTTCTAACAAAGCTTTTAGTGATTTTTGAATCCCTTAAGAGTAATGTATGATTTACAACATGCACTTGATAAAATCACCTATATGAATTCTAATTGCATGAGATATAGATAAAATCTCTATAACACTCATAAATATCATGTTTGTATATGGTGTAGTAAGTACAACAGAACGACAACAAGATTTTAAGAGATAAACCACTAATAGACACTAAGTGTTTTTCCTTCATATAACTTGTTATGACAACTATATTGTGAGTTAAGTTTCTCAATTTAAAATTGATTCATGTACCAATTGTACTACATTAAATTTTATATGAAACCTAGGATTTTCTTCAATAATTATTTATATCTTATACCTTTTGTGGAGAATTGTTGTGCAAATTAGGTATTTCAAAGGGTTCAGAATTGAGTCGTAACCGCATCTAAGAGTGATATTGAATCTTGTCCTGCAAGCAAGGCAGTCGGGGATGATTCCAGATCTGGTGCTACTAAGATCTCAAGGAGTACATGGAGATTCAAATGAATGATGCCTTTCTTTTCTCTTTTCCTACTCCTCAAGAATGGAAGAGTTCACTAGGGTGCATGCGCGCTCCTCCATCTTCGGGATCTCTCCTTCCCCTTCGCCTTTTCTTCTACCTATCTAATTGGGATCGTGGAGCGTGTGATGGTGTAGAACAAGACTTCCCTCCCTACATATAGATGCATCTCCATTCTTCCACATAAACACACATTCCTTTACTCTCACTTCTTCTCTATCAATTTTATATCTTAGGTAATTTTAATGCTAGTTTTGAGTTCTCAATGTTATTTGAGAAGTTACTTTTATATTCTGGAAGACTTACGTAACACATTACTAATAAGTCCCTAAAGATTGTGATTTTCCACACCTTAGGAAATTAATCTTGTTTGTGTTTCCATTAATTTTTTAAAATAATCAGGGGGCTGCAAACTGACCGACACAATTTGAATAGGCAGTGCTGTGGGAACTAGAAAGTGAAACTTTTGGTTAGAAATTAGATGATGATTGTGTTGGGATAAACTTAAATTTGAGGGTTTTATTAATAATTTTGTTTAAATATTATTTTATTAGTTTTGGTTCTAGTAATATTTAGTTTGATTTGATAGAGATAAAAGAGGGATAAGTAGTTATGATTTTCTGTTTATCTAGGTACAATATTATTTTATGATAAATTAAGCAGATTTTATTTTTAAGATAGTTGATATTTTATTTTTAGATATTATTTTTATTTCCGTAATATAGTAAGTATCATGGCTATTTAAAATCCTTCAATTATCAATGAACAAGAGACTCAATTTTAGGAAAATATTGGATGTATCGTGACATTTTCTTAACAAATTATCCAGTTTTGCATCTGTATAATGTTGCACTAAGGCTTCAGCAACAGCTCTTGATTCTTTATCTTTCAAAGTTTGTGTCTTCTTATAGCTTCTTCTTCTATTCCTAATGGGCCAACAGATATTGTTGATTAATGACTATTGGAAATTAAAAAATTAAAATTATATGTTATGCTATTTTTTAGGAAAATAAAAGTCATTTTGACTAGTAGAATTTATTTGCTATTTTCTAGGCACTAAGAGCACTAGTTTGTTAGTGGTTATAGAGGCCAACATTTTCGTACATTTACGTTCACTTATTTGCTTTATAAAAGCAATTGCACTCCAAAAATAATATATCATGCAGTTTTATATTCCTCTGTTCCACTCTCTCAACCTTTCCTTCAATAATATAACCAACAAATTGGTATCTAGAGCTACGTCTTACGGGACCTATGGATGCTGAAACAAGTTTCTCTCAAGTTGCTCCTCCTATCTTTGATGGAGATAACTATGATCTCTGGGCCATAAAAATGCAGAACTTCCTAGAGGCTTTGGATCTTTGGGAAGCAGTGGAGGAGGATTACGAAATTGCTCCGCTGCCCGACAACCCCACTATATCCCAGATGAAAACCTACAAGGAGACAAAAACCAGAAAAGCAAAGGCATGTTTATTTTCTGGTGTTTCAAAAATAATTTTCACCAGGATCATGTCTCACAACACAGCAAAAGCAATTTGGGATTACTTGAAGGAAGAATATGCAGGAGATGAGAGGATTAGAAGCATGCAAGTATTGAATTTAATGAGAGAATTTGAGCTGCAGCGAATGAAAGAATCAGACACCATAAAAGAGTACTCAAATACGTTGCTTGGCATTGCCAACAAAGTGCGATTGCTGGGCACCGCTTTTTCTGATTCAAGAATTGTTGAAAAAGTTCTTGTATCAGTACCAGAGAGATATGAAGCTTCTATAGCTACCTTGGAGAACACAAAGGATCTATCTAAGACCACTTTGGCAGAGGTGATGCATGCCTTACAGGCCCAAGAGCAAAGAAGACTTATGAGGCAAGAAGGATCTGTGGAGGGTGCTTTTCAAGTCCAATTCTAGAGCAATGGCAACAAACAGAAAAAGAAGCAGAACAATGACACCAAACCTGGAAGATTAAACAAGATCAACAAGAGTAATGATAATCAGGTTTTTCCACCTTGCCCTCATTGTAAAAAAACCAATCATCCACAAAAAAGGTGCTGGTGGAGACCTGATGTAAAGTGTCATAAGTGTGGGCAGCTAGGGCACATGGAAAAGATTTGCAAATCTCATCAACAACAAGGAGAAGTTAAGGTTGTTGAGGATCAACCACAAGAGGAACAATTGTTTGCTGTTACATGCTTTGCTGCCAATAGCTCCACAGAAAGTTGGCTCATAAACAGTGGTTGCACAAATCATATGAGTTATGATCGAGAGCTCTTTAAAGAACTTGACAAAACTGCACTTTCTAAAGTCAGAGTAGGTAATGGAGCATATATTGCAGTAAAAGGCAAAGGAACAGTGGCAATTGAAGGTCAAACAGGTTTGAAACTAATTTCAGATGTTTTATATGTTCCAGAAATTAACCAAAACCTGTTGAGTGTTCCTCAATTGCTTGAAAAAGGTTATAAGGTGTTGTTTGAAGATAAAAACTGCATAATCAAAGATTCAGCAGGCAAGGAAGTATTTAAAGTTAGAATGAAAAGAAAAAGCTTTGCTTTGGACTTCATGAGTGAAGAACATGCTGCAGTGCACAAAGAGGTCAGCAATACAATACTTTGGCATAAAAGATTGGGCCATTTTCACCACAGTGCTCTAATATTCTTGAAGAAGAATAACATGGTCAGATGCTTACCTGATATAGAAGAAGAATCTCCTACATGCATTGCTTGTCAGTATGGAAAGCAAACAAGACTCCCATTTCCACAAAACAAGACTTGGAGGGCTATACAAAATCTACAATTGATACATACAGATGTTGGAGGACCTATGAGCACACCATCATTGAATGGCAGTAGGTATTATATTATTTTCATTGATGACATGACAATAATGTGTTGGATATATTTTATGAAGTTTAAATATGAAGTTGCTGACATTTTTTGGAAGTTTAAAACTTTGGTGGAAAATCAAAGCAAGTGCAAAATGCAGATGATCAGATCCGACAATGGAACTGAATATACTTCAAAAAAATTTAACAAGTTTTGTGAAGATACAGGTGTAGAACACCAGCTTACAACCCCTTATTCACCTCAGCAAAATGGCACTGCAGAAAGGAAAAATCGGACGATTATGGAGATGGCTAGGTGCTTACTTCATGACAAAGATTTGCCTAAAAAATTCTGGGCAGAGGTTGTAAATACTGCAGTGTTTTTACTCAATAGACTGCCAACAAAAGCTTTACAACAGAGAACGCCTTTTGAAGCATGGTACGGTTACAAACCTGAGCTGTTTAATTTAAAGATATTTGGTTGCTTGTGTTTCTCTTATATTCCTCATATTAAGAGAGACAAATTGGACAAGAAAGCAGAACCTGGAATTTTTGTAGGCTATAGCTTGATTTTAAAGGCCTACAGGATCTATCTTCCACACAAAAACAAAGTCATTGTTAGCAGGGATGTGAAATTCTTGGAGTTTGACTGTTGGAGCTGGAAAGACAACAAATTCCTTGAACAATTTGATTGTTTGAACTGGAAAGGCAACAATGAGCTTGGATTGCAGGAGGAGAATGAAGATGTGGATGATGAACCTGTCAGAGGAACAAGATTGCTTTCTGACATCTATCAAAGGTGTAATGTTGCTGTCATGGAACCTGGTGGATATGAAGAGGCTGCAACTGACAAAAAATGGATAAATGCTATGGAAGAGTAGCTCAAAATGATTGAAAAAAATCAGACGTGGGAGTTGGTGGATAGACCTAGTCATAAGAAGGCCATTGGAGTAAAGTGGGTTTATAGAACCAAGTTCAATCCCGATGGTTCTGTGAACAAGTACAAGGCAAGACTTGTTGTCAAGGGATATGCTCAGATGTTTGGGGTGGATTTCTCTGAAACATTTGCCCCAGTTGCCAGGCTAGACACAATAAGATTGCTGCTAGCACTAGTTGCACAAAAGGGCTGGCTTATACATCAATTGGATGTAAAATCAACATTTTTGAATGGATATTTGGAGGAAGAAATTTTTGTGGAACAGCCAGAAGGTTTTGCTCTTCAAGGACAAGAAGACAAGGTTTATCTACTGAAAAAGGCATTATATGGTTTGAAACAAGCACCAAGGTCTTGGTATAGCAGAATTGATGCACATTTAATGAGTTTAGGCTTTGTGAAAAGTCTGAGTGAGTACACCTTATATATTAAAAAGGTGAATGAAGATATACTTATGATATCTCTGTATGTTGATGACTTATTTGTTACAGGAAATTGTAAGGAGATGATTGACAAGTTTAAAGAAGAAATGGAAAATGTATTTAAAATGACAGACCTTGGAAAGATGACATTTTTTCTTGGTATGCAAGTGCAACAAAAGAAAAATGAAATATTTGTGTGCCATGAAAAGTATGCAAAGGAAGTGCTTATGAAGTTCAACATGGGAGAGTGTAAGTCAGCTGCAACTCCAATGAACCAAAAAGAAAAGTTCTGCAGAGAAGATGGTGCTGAAAAGGTTGATGAAAAGCTGTTTAGATCCTTAATTGGATGCTTAATGTATTTAACTGCCACCAGACCAGACATCATGCATTCAGTGAGTCTGTTATCAAGGCACATGCATTGTGCTAGTGAAATTCATTTTCAAGCAGCAAAAAGAATTCTTAGATATGTTAAAGGCACAATTGATTATGGTATATGGTTCAAGAAAGTTGAAAGCTTAAGTTTTCATGGTTATTCAGATAGTGATTGGGCAGGATGTGTTGATGATATGAGAAGCACTTCTGGTTATTGTTTCTCACTTGGTTCTGGAGTTTTTTCATGGTGTTCCAAAAAACAAGAAATTATAGCCCAATCAACAGCAGAAGCAGAGTATGTTGCTGCTGCAGCTGCTGTAAATCAAACTGTCTGGATAAGGAAGATCATGGCTGATTTACACATAGAACAAGAAGACAGCACAAAGATTTTTGTGGATAATCAAGCTGCAATTTCAATTGCCAATAATCCAGTTTTTCATGGCAAAACAAAGCATTTTAAGATAAAACTTTTCCTTTTAAGAGAAGTTCAAAGAGAAGGACAAGTGAAACTAGTCTACTGCAAATCAGAAGATCAAGTGGCTGATATCCTAACCAAGGCACTTCCAAAATCTAGATTTGAGTTCTTGAGACAAAAGCTTGGAGTTTGCAGTTCCAAAGTCAGGAGGAGTGTTGATTAATGACTATTGGAAATTAAAAAATTAAAATTATATGTTATGCTATTTTTTAGGAAAATAAAAGTCATGTTGACTAGTAGAATTTATTTGCTATTTTCTAGGCACTAAGAGCACTAGTTTGTTAGTGGTTATAGAGGCCAACATTTTCGTACATTTACGTTCACTTATTTGATTTATAAAAGCAATTGCACTCCAAAAATAATATATCATGCAGTTTTATATTCCTCTGTTCCATTCTCTCAACCTTTCCTTCAATAATATAACCAACAGATATGCTTTTATATTCTTTTTCAACCCTTCCTGTAGACGCTTTGTCTCAACTCGATCTGCTATCTTCTGGTTGAGTGGCTTCAGATTCGGTTAGGGAGCATCTATAATATCTTTCTTTTTAGAGAAAACATAACGCCAGTCTTGGAAGTTTAGGTGGCAACGGTTGCAACTTCTTCACAAAAGTACCAAATCCTCACTGGTTTATTTTCTGCTTACTTAGTTTGTTGATTTGCCAATGCAAGCCAACAGAAATATTAGTTTTGAACTACTTGTCTTATTATTCTTGAGCAGATTTGAACCTAATTGCTTTCTTCTTCATTGGACTAGGCAGTCCAATGAACACCTCACCATGATCACAATTATCACTAAGGTAGGAGGGTTCAATCCATATATGTAGATCTTCAAAGACTATGGCATTGTTTAGAAGATCCAGGTAGACTTGTGAGAAAGGTAGGATGAATAAGAAGGTAAAATGTTGTTTGATAGGTAGTCTTTGTCAAATATGTCAGCATCAGAAAACTTATGGCAAGATGATGTTTAAAACAATTTAAAATCACTATTTGTTAACTAATTAACTATGATAAACAGAATTGAAAGGTACATAACCTTATGCCAGGGTGAGTCCAGTTTGGCATTTGAAAGAACATGCAGACCAGAAGAAACCTCTTTAATGGTAATTGGCTGGCCTTTGGGTATGTTGGTGATGTAAATCATTGATTTGGAGTGAATATCAGCCACAATCAAGTTGAATCCATTGTAATAATCACCCTCTCTTTTTAGGCTTTCTGCAAATTCTTTAGGATGTTTCCCACTCTGTCATATTCAAATGGTAACAAACTAAAATCATACTTTACCTTCAAAGATTAATTGCAACAGACTAAAATTTTGTAAAATAAATATAATTATGTAAAAATTTTAAGTAGACTAAGATTAAACTCAATATATATGTGTATATATACCTTAAGAAATGATACAGGTAGATCTCCTCTGGTTTTAGCCTCGGGGAGAGAACGAAGCTCCAAAACATTGGTGAGAAAAGCCACTCTTCCATCTCTTGAACAAGCCAACCATGTTCCTCCACCTATCTCATCTCTTCCTCCAACTATATCACTATCTTCCCACCATGACATAGCCTTCGTAGGTCTTAACACCAAAATAATAATAAAAACATAATTGAAATAGGTAAAAACATGCATGCATGTCAAAACCATGCAACATAGTTACAGTAAATGTGGAAAACTTGCCGGTTGTGATATTCATCTCTGTTGTTGAGGAGAAGGAAAGGGTAGAGAGGGTGCGTTTGCCAAAGAAACAAAGCTATGCACATTCTTCAATTCAAAGGCTTTGAATTTGAACAAACTCTTCACAACTTTCTATACCCACTATAAGCATCCAATGAAAAAAAGTGGCTTTATTTATAGTTGCAATAAGAGGGAAACGATGTTGACAAATTGAAGACGTGAACCTTTCTCTACTTTTGAAATGATGAAAGACAGGAGCACACGGCTGACTTTATCTTGAACAAGCACGGTTGAATAATAAACCAAATTTGACTTAGGTTAAGTTGGTTTTTTTACATTTTATTTATTAGATCCAATTTAACTCATTCATTCTTGTTTGGATTCTACTAATTGGGTCATATATAGATTTCAAAGAATAATTATATGATTGTCATAAGTAAAATTAAGAAAACATTAAGTATCAAAACTATTAAATAAGAATAACTAAATATTAATTAAGTAGAATTGAATTGAAAGTTCAACTAAACTATAAAATATTAGGTGAGTTCAGTTTGAATTGGATTTGATATAATTAGAAAAAATTATTTTCAATTTATTTTAATGGTTGAGAATCAGTAAAAATCTATCGTAAAAGAAAAGTACTACAAGTTATCTTATTGACATTTTGTGAGCAATGGAATACAATTGTCTATTTTAAGCCACCAAACCAACAGCGAAAACCACATGGAATAACAAATGGGGAGATGCAATTGCACACTGATCACATCACTTAATTTGTGTAACTTTCACTGAATATAAAATACCACCATATATAGCTTTACATAGGCCTAAATTGCAACATTCATATTTAAAAATATCTAACTTCAACTAGGCACACTCAAATTTAATTATCCATTGCGACCAACAGATAAGTTTATTTAAAATTCATAGTATAATCCTTACATGAGATCGTGGTAGTTATTCATTTCTTGCACTGTGTCCCACCTCTATGCTTAGAGATATTAAAAAGGATGGCTTAAAAATGATACATGAGTCAGCGTTGGAACCATCGAGAAAGAAGGAAAAACTACAATACATTTTTCTTCATCTTACAATTTTCTGAATTATTATAAAAGTCTAGTTTAATATCATAAAACCGATTTATTGGTGAAAATATATCCTTGAATCTAAATTAACATTAATTATAAATAACAAAGTTAAATATCATATTAAAAAGATAAATTTATAAATCTAATATTTTCAATGTTTGGAATTATCAATCATTATGTTAATAAAGTTTATGATATATATATATATATATATATATATATATATATATATATACTTATAAATGATATCAAAGTCTAATTTTTTTATTCTTAAAAAATAATTATCGAATAACAGCGAATAACATACCAACAAATAATAAATCTTATTAAATAATTTAATATTATAAAATTAATTTATATGTTGAGATTTGCATTTTATTTATATGAGATTTACATCTCTTTATCTATTTATATATGAGATTTACGTCTATTTATATGATATAATTTTTTTTATCTATTTATATGGTATAAAAAAAGTTTTATATAACGTGATCTCTTGTAAAGGTTGAGGTATGAATTTAGTATTTTTTTTTTTATGAAAATTAGGGTAGGTATGAGTCACTTTTTCTGGTGCAAGGTTGATTTTAATTCATAAATATACCACCAAAAAAGTATCGTGTATACCTTAAATAGTTCTATCATTACTGTTTACTTTTGGGCTATAATTTATACGTTTCCTTTCTATTGAATATTATTGTTTAGTCAATAATTTCTTTGTTTTCGTCATACCCTGAGTCAACTTCATTTGTTTTTCAAAGGGCAATCCCATGGGACCTAGGCCATGGTTCATAAAAGTTCAACAGAAAATCACGTCATCCAGATAGATAAGAGCAAATCGTGAGACTAGGAAATTCAAACTTTCCGTGGCTACACTAATGACCTATTTAAAGCTTAAATCTAATGAGCTAATATTACATGGAAGATAATAAGTAAAACTTTTAATGATTACAAGAAATAAGATAAGTTAATCATAATTATTAGATTAGATTAGATTTCAATTTTATTTATATAATTTTTAGTTGCTGATAAAAAATATTATTTTTAATTTTTAAATTAAACACAGAATGAAATTCCACTCTTTTATAATCTGAATTGTTAATCATAGTTTATAAATATGGCAATCAAATTTAAACACATAATTCTCGTTATGACTCTACTTAAATCTCCTTATAGGAAAATTAAACTTAAACACGCACTAGTAAAAATACAGTATTTTGACGCATTTAATATGTCTCGGTTTTTACAAAACTGAAGCATATTAAAACGCGGTGGCATTTTTGTAATTAAGACGAACTTATACGACTCAGTTTAGTGGAAATCGAAGCCTATGTCCTCTACTGCTTCGATTATTTACGAAACTGAAGCATAATACTCTCTACGACAAAGCATACTGCTTCGGTCTTTTACGAACCGATGTCATTGAGTATTTATGTTTCGGTTTGCTTCTGACCGAGGCATATAGGTCAATATGTATTCCCACATCTTCATTCTCCCACACCTTCATTCACGGTTTCTCGATCTCTTCGTGCAAACCCATTCTTCGAAGCATATTTCCCACCTCTGTTAGGGTTCTCTTCAAAGCATATTTCCCCTTTCTCATCTTCCATGGCCATCTTCACGAAGCTCCGCCGTCACAGATGGCGGCCTGTCTACTGTCATCGCCAAGCCCAACGGTTACAACGGCGATTTCGCGCAAAGGAGGTTGGAGATATGTTATTGGAAATGAAGAATTTGCGTTGGGGTTCGAAGGAGGTAGATAAAGGTTCATTTTTGGCAGCGGAAAAGGACTTCGTGCGGCGTAGCTTCGGGAGGACGGGTGGGCGGAAGAGGGCTTTAAGGGCGGCGGCGCCGGTGGATGGAGGTTTGCGGGTAGTGGCGGGGCTTCCTCTCCCCACCGTGTTGGTGGTCCCTTTAACCGGATGACGGCCTGTCTCTCTATCTCTCTTCCACATTTTAGGGAACACCCGCGCATATATCTGCAATATCTTTCCCTAGCGTCGTGATAATGGCGTAATCCAGTTGAGGATAGCGGCAATGGAGGCTCAGGCGACGGGTGCGACGGTGGAGCTCTTGCAGCAGTGGCGCACTCGTGACAAAGGAGCAATTTAGTGATCCCTCTGTCTCGCGATCTGCTGTCGTGGTGACGCCTTTGTCGTGGTGACGCCTTTGTCGCAGTGACTGTCCGGTGATGCTGCAGGGAGAAAGCTGCGGTGCTGGTTGCATCTGTAGGGGTCACGATTGTGGCTTTACCCTTCAAAATCACTCCTTTAACAAAGTTTGAGAGATGGATTGTTGGGATTGGGTTCCTGTTGGCATCTCAGAGCTGATAAGATTGATCTCAAGAGCGATGGATTGTTGGGATTGGGTTCCTGTAGGGGTCACGGCTGTGGCTATATAAGAATTGTTTGTTATCTTAATGATTTGATCTTACTGCTTAGTGCCTCCTTCAATTTAGAATTTCATAGAGGTTTTTTTGGTTGTTGACCAATTGTTATGCACATTCTTTTGGACTCAGGCTAATGAAAAATCTGGAGGATATATTAACAAGGTAGTTGTTACCTGCCTTCGAAGTGGCCTTAACAGGATGGTTCGTGTTATGCAAAAGCAAGAACGCACACCTATTAGAGCTTTAAGAACATCTTCATCTAGAAGGTGAATCTTGAAGCTAAAATTTTGTTATTATTTACTTTGTTGTTTAGTTTTTGAATCATGTTTTGCTTGCAAGCTTTTCTGTTCTATTTTATATCTTGTAATAATAATATTGATAACTCTAGTAGGAATATGGAATTTAGTAATTTTATAAACGATGGAGTTTGTATGGAACCATACTTTGTTGAGGCATAATATATGATTCGTTTGTGTATCTTAGCTTTGAGATCTTAGTATATGTTACACCTCCTTGGCTGATTGTGCAAAATGGTGTCCTACAAAATGTTTTAATGCTTGTTGTTGATGGGGCTATTGGGACTAGCTCAAAACTTATCTTTTGTTGCTCAAATGCTAATATCTTTGTTGGTGTTAGTGAACAGTTTTGGTGTTTAAATTTGTTTAAGGAAAGGTTTGCTTCATTTATGTCCTTTTTGTTTTTCACATCCAACATTTTGATTGATTGTAACTGGTTTGTGAAGATTTTGTATCCATCAAATATTTTAAAATTTTTGTTTGATAGCAAACGAAACAAGTTCCCCATCCTCCCTCTTTTTGAAGGGGGATCTATGCCAGAAGTATTAATTCAATTTTATCAAACTCTTGTACTAAATGTTTATATTTGGTTTTCATCCTGGATCTGTTATCTTTTTCCACCTTGTATTAATATATAAATTTGAGATTACATCATGGCTTTCAATAGTTGGATATCCTTATTATTTCGTGATGCACTTGTGGAAGTTTGTGGAATCTGCAACCGAGACAAAAAGGGGTAGACTTTTTGCCTCGCCTGTATATGTCTCGGTTCCAGAACCGTTGTCTATGGGCGGAAATAACCGTTGTCATTTCCCTTGACTACACTAGTGACGTTTGTAATTCTGTGAGTATAATATTTTTTATTCGCAAAAAAAGGGGGTGCACCTTCATATTTACTTTATATTAAAATACATTATAACTGTTGATATTGATGAAAAAGAAAAAAAAAAGTCAATGAAGTTAAGGAGAATTTGGATAAGGAAAATGACAAAGGTGACGAAATAGAAAGTAATATTAGTCAATTTATTGAGAAGAAATAGATGAGGGATACTATGTAGATATGTAAAAATAAAATTGTTTAAGTGAAGATTCATTTTAAAGATTTCCACATAAAATGAGAGAGATCAAAGAAGAGAAATGTTTAAAGTATTATTTTTTCGATGAAGCAAGTGATTGAGATAAAAAAATTGTAAAACAACTATCAAGTTATTTTAAAATATTGCATAACAACATTGAAGACAATATAAGTTCGACATATAAGTGGTGATGAAGGAAAATTTGAGGTAGAGTTAGAGTGATACAAAAGCACAAATGCGCCTCCCTGAGTCTATTGTTTTGGTGGGAGACTACAGAATATGGTTATTCTTGGATAAACTTGGAGATATATCTATTGATTGAAAATTATTAATTATCTCATCTTCATGTGTACAAAATTAGTAAATTCACTAGTGTAGAAAAGACTTTTAATGTCTGTTATTTGGGGCTTTTGGCATCTGATCATTGTCCGACGTCTTATTGGGAGACGTCAATGAGACGTCGGCCCCGTGGTCAGATGTCTATGAAGACGTCGGACTGTACAGGTCGGACGTCTATATAGACGTTTGAGCATGGGACAACCAACGTTTAATCATCTAGAACGTATCTTGACTCTGTAATCCATTAGACATCAGACAGTGCATTAACAGATGTCTACTAGGTGTTTTTTTTTTAAAAAAAATTAATTTATATTTACAATAAAACCACACCTGAAAAACAGAAAATTGTCCCAACACAACAAAATATAATATATCTTGAACGTTTCAAGTAAACAAAGTACTAAAAAACAATCCAAAACCTAAACTATCAAAAGTTAAACTTAAACTAAATGTAAATGTTCAACAACATAGGAAATCTTCCTAGGTCCATCTTTGGAGAAGATAAGCTACCAACTCTTGTCTTATCTTCTTAATTGCTTCCTATAGTATAGGAGATGTACTCTTGAAGTGCTGCAAAATGAAGAAAGATTCATTATGTTTCCATATGTTCAAAGATGAATTTGATTTGTAATGTATTGAAGGTAATCATCATTACCTCAACCCAGTCATCTGTAATGGCAGCTCGAATGATGGTCTTAATCCAAGACATGACATAGTAGCCACATTCCCATGAATCTAGCTGCTTGTTACACTAAAATGACAAACTAAATAGTCAAGCATTCAAATCATTCAATAACATAGAAAATTATGCATTTGGAGAACAACATAAATAATTTTAACCGAAATTTTATCAATCTTATCCATAAACTCGAACATACATGTTATAGCAAATTATGAAAAATAATTTTCCCAAACTATCCAATCAGACAATTCAAAATTTAATACAAACGATTAAAAGATTAATCGTTTGTGTTAAATTTCAAACGGGAACTGATGGAAGCTACTCCTAGACATGCAGAAGAAGCTCCAAAACTCAGA
>JAHCHA010013399.1:0-122270 GCA_027742795.1 Vigna hirtella | reverse complement strand
AATTTGATACTTCTTTGGATGGAAAGTCCCTAAAGGGGTTGCCATCAGGAACTAAGTTTCACTCAATGATTTCATATTTATAATCTAACATGACAATCATAATAACATACCCAAAAGCCAATAACATGCATATCCAATAGCCAATAACATGCATACACAAAAAAAAATAACATGCATACACAAAAAGTTTTCAACAACAAAGCTAACCTTCTTAGCAGATTAAAAACGTAGTGGAGGGAATGGAGGAGTGCACGCAAGAATTCAGAGGCCAAAAACGGTAAAAATTGTTGCCTAAGAACACGCGAGAAACTGCACCAAAACGCAACGAAAGCGTATTTTAATCGGTTCAAATGGAAGATAATTCATCAAAGAGTAATTTAATAGGAGCAAAACTAAGTTTAAACGGTCCAAAAGAGAGAAAACGCACCTGGAAAATGTAAACTGTGGAGAGAAAACGCGAGGAGGAAGATGATGAATAGTGCGCGTAACTGCCCGTGAGTTTGTGATTTGGGTAATTAAAAATTTTAGATGTCGGTCCCCCTCCGTGGCCGACGCCTATATTCATTTAAACTTCGGGGCCCCTCCCAAGCCGACGTTTAAATCATTTAAAAAATTAATTTTTGCAGAGCCTTTTGGCATCCGACTTTAGGGCCCCGACGTCTAAGGGGTATTTAGATGTCAGGGCTGACGACCCAACATGTAAGGGCAATGGAACAGTCACTTTTTACCTACCTCTACATGCCATTTGGCGTCTGACTCTAGGGGGGCCAACCTCTACTTCGTATTTAGACATCGGGGTAGCGGGATCGGATGTCTAAGTGGCGAAAAAAAATGACTTTTGGGATTTTGGGCTGACCATTTTGGTGTCCGATAGGGTGAATCCGACATCTAAATACGAATTAGACGTTGGAGGCTCTCAAGTCGGACGTCTAAAACCAATACAAAATTAATTTTTGCCATATTTTTTGTGTTCATTTGGAGGCAACTGATGTGTTAGTCAATTTAGACGTCGGTGCCCCCCAAATTGGACATCTAAATACGAATTTTATTTATAGAAATGCCACCGGTCATTTTTTACGTTGGATATTTGGTGACCCGACGTCTAAGGGGTAGATTTGAATATATAATAGTGGACTTTATGCAAATTGATGTCGATGCATAAATGACAAAAACATAATTGTTTAGAAAAGTTATTGAAATGGGTAGATTTGATAAAAAAAACTATGAAAGTGTTTAATGAATATAAAGACAACTTCATTATGAAGAAAAGTGATACAATTTCAATTTAAAACATTTTGAAGTTGAAGTTATCTCAAAGTGACATGACTTTAGTTCAACGTATTTTTAATTGATAAGACCTCTATCAAAATTGAAATAAAGTTGAATCATCCTAGTATCTCAAAGGAAACATATCTTCACTTCATACATTCATTGAAACTCAAAAGATTGAATCAAATTCCAAATTAACATTGATTTGGTCATATATTTTTTATTTTACAAATCAAAGCAATGATGTTGAATCTTTATTATTTTTTGTTTTAATTTTTTCAATGTCTAGGCTTTTAAGAGAAACTTTATCGTTTTAAAACAAAATTTGAATCAATAACTAAGTTCTCTATATCATATATCATGTTCATGAATGATAACAAAGGTAAAAGTACATTCAAATGATTGGTGCTTAGATTCTAAATTCATGATTCAATAACATCTAATCACACGAGTCATTCTCCTAAGCTCTTTAATTCATATATGTCAAAATGATCAAAGAACAACCCATTACAATTGCAAAATGGTGATGGTGTACCTATATGTTATAAAATAATAATAATTGCAAAAGAAATGTTAGTTTTAAACGTTGGCCAACAATTTTTATATCTTATTAACGTTCATAAGAGCACATTTTTTTTCTCTCTCATTAAAGTTCATAAGTATCAACTGTTAGTTTTTATTATTCATTATTGTGACAACGGTTTTTGACCAAATTTCTGCTGTAAATAGAGCTTTTCCTACATTTCAAAAAACACACCAAATCAAGTTTTCTCTTATCCTCTCAAAAGGAAACTTTATTCCTCAAGCTATCTTCTTAATTTTTCTTCCTTTCTTTTCTTATCCTTTTTATATCCTGGGTTTATTCTTTTACTCTCTTTATAGTTCCTTGCTAGTTCTGAGATCCTCGGAATTTTTTTAGAAGTTCCTATTGTATCCTAAGGGACTTGCAATATACACAACAGATAAGTCCTTAAGAAAGATGATCTACACGCCTTAGAAAATTTTGTTGTGATTTTGTCAGATTTTCTATAACAATCTTAAGGACTTTGGCTGACATCAACAACCCGCTTCTAGACGGGTCAAAAGTCAAGATTTTCTCTGGACAAAAATTTTGTCATTGACAAGAATGCGTGTCTACCGTTTTAAGCATGTACAAAGTCACTTTTGCTCAAGAAAAACCTACTCCAAAAAGGTATAAACACAAACCTGATCACAATAGGAAAATTAATTTTCGAAAATCTAGTCTTGATGGATCTAACCCAACCTTTAAGAAGAAAGGAAATTACTTTGTATGTGAAAATTTGGGCCATCATGCAAAACAATGTAGGCATAGAGTAAGAAATGATAATCCTCCTAGAGAAAATATAGCCGAAGGAGATGACATTATTGATGCGACCATTTCTCAAGTAAATCTTGTTAGAAAAGAATTGCCTTGTTTCCCTTACCAAGAAGGGGGTGAATTGGTGATCAATAAAAACAATTTCTTTTTAAATCTTTTCGCAAACTAGAATGATCTTTAATCTTATCTTGAAACTCAAGCAATCAAGTGCATGCAATGAAAGTAAAAAAGATAAGGAAAGAAATACAAACAGAGGATTTATATTGGTTCGACCTCAATGCTTACATCCAGTATCCTTCCAATCAACCTTAGATTGAAGGTTCTTTTACTATAATGATTTGAGTTTTACACCAAAGGTTTTACAAACAACTCTCTCAAAATGTAAACACCTCTCCCACTCAACAATCAAATATAGAAAGATAACACTTGCATAAAGAACCAAACGTCTTCACTTCAGAACCCTTTGAGAATCCCTCTCAAAGTACCAAGAGCTCCTCACACTTCTTCCTGGCTGCATGCATAGGGAATACCACAATCCAAGATTGGCAAAAACGAAGTCTGATCAGTCAAGAGTACACCTCAGTAGTGTAATAGTTGATCAACATTGAAAATCCAAATTTGTTCTTCAAGAAACCTTCAAGATCATCAACTTCTTTGATTCTTGTTTCTTGGAGCGTCTCAACACACCTGTATCTCTTTTCTCAATTCACAATATCAGATATCAAAGTTTAGAAATGATCAAAATGTTGGAACAATCAGTACTGATTTTGCGCAGCGGAGTTAAAACGTATTCAATTGTTAGGAGCGGAAAGCGTATTCGGTCAATAAAATGGTTCCTTTAATTTTCTTATAGAACTTTTATCAAAAAGTTGATGTGCTAAAATTTTAAAGAGTGTAGGGAAGAGAAAAATCACAGATGATTTTTATCTTGGTTCGAATCAAAAGATTATACGTCCAGTCGTTAATAACTATAAATAATGATTAACCTTTTCACTAAAATACTGTTTCACAATTACAGCAAGATGAATAGAAATTAAGAACAACAAAAAAAAACCTTCCTTCGACAAATGAACCGGAAGAGACAACTCTGCCAACTTGAAGAGAACCACTTCGACCTTTGACACACAAAGTGTGAGCTTCTCCTATTTTTAAGAGTTGACAAGAGTAAACACTATCACTAGAGAACTTCCTCAGAAAAACTATATTCTCAAATGGCATAGATCCCTTTTCACTCACAGAGAGCTTCCCTTAGGCACACAACTCTAATACTCTCAAATGAAAAGTTACTTTCTAAGAGCTGTGAAGATCTCTATTTATAAACCCACGTTCGTGCAATGTTAGAAACTGAAAAGACATATTACAACTGTCAGTGATAATTGATTATTGTAAGTGATAATTGATTATCTGCGAGACCTTGGAACAGTTAGGATATTAAGTTCTTCAAACGGTCAGCTCTAGTTCTTCACCTCTTTCCACCGTTCGGCTCGAGCCCTCACCGCCTTTTGCCGTTCGGCTCGATTCCTTACCGCTTTTCACCGTTCGGCTTGAGCTCTTACTGCTTTCCATCTTTCGGCTCAACTCCTTACAACTTTCCACTGTTCAGCCATTCCACACAGCTTTGCACCGTTCGACCTAACCTCTTCTTCTCTCTCCTTCCAACTCTTAACATTTTATTCTACAGGAATGGTTGGACTCAATATTGTTTAGCTTGTGTCCAATGCCTTCCGCTTGTGTTCAACGCCTTCGGCTTGTGTTCAATGCCTTCGGCTTGTGTTCAATGTGTTAGTGACCGTTCGGTCCTATAAATGTTTTGTTGATGGGGTCATACCCCATACAAATTTGATGTGCATTTAAAATGCAGTATAGTGCTAGGAAGTGACTCCTACGTCGTCTCTCAAGGACCAAATGTGGTTCAGTCAATAGGTCGAACACGTAGTGGGGGGTTGGTGAAGAGTTTTGTGAATGTAGATGAACTAAATTAAAACTGGAAATTAATTACAACCAAACATAATTGAAAATATTGAAATAAATGAACAAAGCATGAAGACCGAACGGTCCTATAGATGACCGAATGGTTCTACATTGAGACCGAACGGTCTCTAAAGCAAATGAGGAAATTAGAAATGCAGGAAGATAAAGAAGCCGAACAGAATAAACAACATTAAAGTGAACGGAAACAGTAAACCAAACATAATAGACAACATAGTGAATGAAAACAGTAAATTGAATTGTCCTAAATCAAGATGTGTGAACTAATTAAAATACAACAGATAATAAAGAAACACTTGGTATGCTATTCAAATGCAACACTTAAACTAAAGAAATGAAATGCTATTCATAACGGAAAAGCTGTAAAAACAAACGCATGAACAGTATAATAAACTAAATGAGTAAGCTACTTCAACCTCAATGCATTCCAATATATAATATAAAAGATTTTCGGTACAAGACAAAGTAAGCAAAACTGAGATCCCTTTCCCTGGACGTAACATTGCTGGAATAAAAAACATTCAAAAGATCTCTAAAAGCCAAATAAAATAAATTTAAAAGGGTGGGTGGCGGTGTGTGCTCTTTCTTCCAGCAAGGATGAATGACCGAACACTTCTTCCAGGATGTCCAGTGTGTGCCGCTTGTAGTTCAGCTGCTTGCTTCGTCCTTGCTCCACGTTTCCACGCACCCGTTCATGCATCTAAAGAAAGAAAAAAAAATACTTCCCCTGGTGCTGCTGGAGAGAAACCGAGAGCCCCTTCCAGGCCGTGACACCACTTTCTTCTGCTGCTGTGACCGAGTGCTGTTAGAAGAAAAGAAAACGAGAGCTCCTTCCAACCGTGGCACCACCACTTTTCTCCTCCCGCGCTCCATCCCTTAAGCCAAAAATAAAAGCTCTTCCTTCGGTGGTGGCTGCTGGACAACGTGTGTCTCCCTTTTGTTGAAGAATGAATGACCCGCTTTTCTCCCCTCCCTACTGCCAGCGTGTCCAGCCCGCACTCCAAGCTTGCTGGACGTGGTGGCTTTCTGGACCAAGGTCGCGACACCTCCAAGGTTGTTGTATTTCCTTTGGGCCATGATGTACTACTGCCTACCGTGTGCACCTCTCCAAATGAAGTTAGTTTTCACCTAAGCTGGACGTGGCAGCCAAAGACGTAACACCACAATGCTATATGCTCCCCAATATGCTCATAGGCCGTGTGCTTTTTCTTCTAGCCCAAATGCATGAGTGGTACTGTGTATGTGCTCCTCCTTCTTCATCTTAAAAGAAAAGAAAAGAAGCTTCTCCAATCAAGCCCATCTCCGTGTTCACTCCCATAATTGAAATCAACACCTCCTCACTCATTTTAGCTTAAAATATAATTGACGTGGCATTTTTCTTTTAGTCCCAAAATATTATCCAACAATTTCCCTACAATTAATATTGCAAATAATTAGCCTCAGATAATTTAAATTCATTAAAATAAGAATTTCTGGTAGTTAAGCACAATTAGGAAAAATTGGAAAATATTGAACATTCAAGCACAATTCCCTGATTAAATCTAGCACAATAAGCTAAGTGAAATCAAGAAAATATTGACTCATCAGTTGTGTTTTTCTTTTCTTTTCAGCTTTCAACTGCTATATGTCGTTCGACCTTTTAGCAGTTGTGTTCGGTTTTCTTTTTCTCTACTTTGCATCTGGGCTCTTGTTTCTTTTCCTCACGGACCAACATACAAGAATGCTTTTAAACTTAATACAACAAGGGTCTTCATATTCTTCACTTTGTAACATTATCAAAATCATTATCTTCAAGACACCAATGATCCTCATTGGTAACATAAAAGTATTAAGAGATGTGTGCAGTGCGTCAATTTATAGTTATCTCATATTAGACGCAAATCAATAGATTACATTAGTAATGTAATCGGTTACATTAGTAGTAGATGTAACAAAATTACAATTAACACAGTTCTAATTGAATGCACAATTAATGTAATCGATTTGCAATAGATGCTAGTCAAGATAATTGAAACATATGACTGTTATCAATGTTATGAACTAGCCTGAAACCTGTTTTCAAATAATAATAGACTTAATTGATTACATAAACCGTGTAATCGATTAAGCTCCACATTTAAGCAAATTCTGAAAACTTTTTCACTTCAAAAACTCATCACAGCATATTTCAAAATGATGTTTGCAAAGACATGAGCTTTAATTGATTTTACACTTAATGTAATCTGATGAACTTAATTGATTACAACTTCACTGTAATCGATTAATTCATACATAATTGCTTTGTGCTTGTGGTTTTATCACATTAAAATTTTTAGTATGCATACAAAAGATATAAACAGTATTATGATCACAGTAGTTTGCAGACCAATCAACATATCATCATATGTTTTAATCACAACAAAACATCAACATATGTATCAATCACAAATATACATTTTTGTTGTGTCATGAAAACATGTATGTGTTGTTATAATCAATGTGTTTTCATCATAAAAAACAAACACATCAGGGAGTGGGTTCAACACTCATATTGCTCCCCCTATCAACAATCTTCCCATTTTTTTATGATGCACAATGCACAACTAGAAATTATTCCAGATACATAATCACTGATATCAACGATCTTGCTTGTTAAAACAATCCATTTTAACAATTTCAACTATCTTTCTTGTTGATTCAATCAAACAATTTCAATTATCTCATCAATTTCAACCATCTCTCCCCCTTTGGGCATTAGCAAAAAAGCTATAAGTTCACAATATATATGTAAAGCACAGAGACAATGAATCAAATAGAGATATATCAACAGATTTATACAATAATAAGAAATGATGGTCTCCCTGTCAATAATCTATAGTAAAAATAGTTTCAATTTCTCTCTTATCAATCTGTATAAGAGGGTGATAGAAATGAATTTTATCAATAAAATATTTAAGCTCCCCCCATCAATATGTAGTATCTCTAAAGTCTTTCAAATATATAGATCAGTATCAGAGTAAAAGACAGACATGTATCAGAGCATATATACCACAAAACTAGTTTCAAGCATGTATCATATGAAATGATAGTAATCAAAGTAAAACTAATAATGCTTGAAGCCCATGAACTTATATAGGTGCAACATTTACGAATAGAAATTCATAGCGGATATAAACTAATAAGTATCAAAATGTATAAAAACATATTTCATCAAAATAAGTGGCTCAGAGTAAATGAATTAATAGTAAGAAGTTTCAAACCTCTTTTGCACAGTTTAATCGATTCTAGTGCTTTTGTAGTGGATTAAATTTCACAGAGTAGCTGATAAGTATAAAAAATTACATATATTGAGCACTTATTTTAATCTCCTTTGATGTGTCTATGGAGTTAAATCTCATGAAAAGTTGTATAAATTGTATACATAATTGGATTTATATCAATATGAGTGTTTTTGTGTGTTTATTTTGAAGATGAATAAGGATTGGAGAAGATAAAAAATCCCTGAAAATTTCACTATTCACTATTCATCTAGTACTGTTCACGCGTTGACTGACACTGTTCATTCGTTGACCATCACTATTCATGCATTGACTTTCTCGCCCAGCGAGTTGCGACCACTTGCCCAACGAGTGGTACACAAAGCCATAACTCTTTAAAAACGTGAAAATTGAAGTTCAGAGGTAGTTCTGGAAGGGGGAAATGCTGCCAGAGCTCAAGGACAATGGTGTGGAGGCACGACTTCACTTCAGGAGCTCATGGAGGCCGCTTGGGGCATGTGGAAGCATCCTTTTCTCCTCCTTGGGTCTCCTTCTTCTTCCATCCATGTTTGTAAGCTTGAGGTTCTTCCATGGAAATGGAGAACCGAATTCATCTTGTTAAGAATTGATGTAACTATTGGATTCTTGTGTATTTGTTGAACGATTTGAATATATATATATATATATATGCCTACTATGTTAATTTCTAGTTTCTTGTTTCCAATCTTTAATGCTTGCTTGTAATGGGAACATTTATGGCTTGATTTTTGGGATTCATGGGGTATGAGAATGTATCTTGTGATCCAGATCTGAAACAAGGGGCCTAATGGATGTATGAAATCTAGTAGGGAACTTACTACATTAGTTGTCTTAAGATCTTTGTTCTTAATGCGAGTTTTCTTATTAATTGATCATGGAGTTGATTGTTAATCGAGGATTTAGGCTCTTCACCTAAGAAATTAGGGATAGAGTAATTTCGATGGTTGACATTAGTAATTAATGGAGAGGAGATGAAACTTTTTAAGAACAGGAGTGAAAGTGGTGAAATCTAAAGTTAGCACAGCCGATCCATATCATTTCTGACCTTTGTCCATATCTAAGTGCCTTCACTAACAAAGTCCAACCTTGTAATTATATGTGAATTTATCTTTTCTGTATTTGTTTGTAAATGAATGTTGTTCTATTGAGTCAAAATGAGTTGTTAATCGCATAATTCTGAGTCTCTTGGGAAAATGATACTTGGACATACCATTTTATATTACTTGAAGTGATTCAGTACACTTGCCGAAATATTCGCCCAACAAGTTTTTGGCGCCGCTGCCGGGGACTTGTGTCAATACTAGACTTTTATGCAATTTCTAACTTGTATAGACTTGATTTTGTATATAGAATTAACATTTTTGTTGTACATATATTTTCACTTTTACTTGGGCTAATTTGTGTCTCTAGTTTAGTTGTCTCTAAGGTAATGTAGGGCAATTTCACGTAAGGAGGACTGCCGCGTCAAAATCTTTATGTAGGCCTTGAGATTGAAGGAATCACGAAGCAAAAGGAGGACGATAAGCTTGAGCACAACAATAAGTCCCAATTTTCTTCCCTTTTTCCTTGTGTTTAATTTTTTGTTATGTCATGTTGTTTTCATGGGATTAGTGACTTGTATTATATATGTTTGCTTTGTTGTATCGTTGTGATGTTTGAGCTGTGATATTATAATTGATGAGTATGTTTTATTGGTAGTAGCTTGATTTGTGTCTGAGTGCATGTGTTTGATTGTTGAGTGCCAAAAATCATAGAGTGAAAGGCCATTTCACAAAAAGTCGAATTCTGCATTATGCTGATATGGCGCACGGGAACCCCTAAATATGGTCCTTGGCACGTTTTGTTTGTTTCTTTTGAGATATTATTTGCTTTGCACTCTTTCACACACTCCCTTTGATATGTTTTTAAACACGTGCCTTTATTTGTTACCTTTGGGAGGCTAATTTTTAAATGTTCTTGTTATGTTTATGTAGTTTGGTGATTGTATGGCGAGTTGTTGAATTTGTTTTTGTAAGTTGTAGTTTGATTTTATTCATTTTGGGATTGTTTAAGTTTGACTTGTGATTATCAATTTTGAGTAGCTTCTTTTTAGTATGTCTTGGTATGTTGTGATTTATGTTGATAAAGTTTGGGTGTTTGAATGAGTTTTGATGTTTTTCCTTTTTCATTTTTTGAGTTTTTTTATGCGCATTAGGATAGTAATTTGAACCCTGCTTGGTCTGTTTCGAAATTGTAATACAGTTTGTACTACTGTAGTTATGAAAATAGGGTACCTCATCTTTGACCCATGGGCGCTCAAGCGCTAGGGCCCTATGCTGAATTTTCTAGGCATCCATTCAGGGGCTGTTTAATGTTATTGTACCCCCTGCACCTGGGTTGTTTTACTCTTAATGCATCTATTTTAATTTTATCTTTCTTGTGTGTATGATTTCATTTGTTTTGCACTTTATTTTTAGTGTGTTTTTGGACATTTCTCTTTAGTTGATGATTATGTGATGCTAATATTACTATGAGCTTAATTTTTGCAGAATAACATCTTCCTTACGATCTGCTGCTCGAAAAGCATGGCTTGGGAGCCAGGCCCTACTGATGGGGGGGGGGGGGAGTAGTTGCGGAGCATAAGCTACTGGGAGGAGGAAGATGTTTCTGATGAACATGAAGCTAGTGTTCTATAGCTAGAGATGCAAAGAGTCCATCTTGACCGGTGATAACGGTTGAAAAACTGTTATTTTTATACTTAATTTTAATATTAAAAACAACCTTTATGACTTAGAAACTAGCTTGAAATCATGCTTTTGTTGAAGTTTTGGAAATAAGAGAGTTGGATGGGTTTTATGCTTGGTTTTCCTTGTTTTGATAGGAATTAAGATGAATTGGATGAAAGAAGTTGAAGTAGCAAGGAGTTGGAACCCAGAAAAGACAGAAACAGTACCAGACTGAACGGTAGGATGCGGGAGAATCCAAACCGAACGGTTAAGAAGCCAGACCGAACGGTTATTGAGACTGACCGAACGATCATATAGAGGAGAAGACAGAGACCGAACGGTTCATAACAGAGACCGAACGGTGTGAAGGTGGTGGAACTAGGCCGAACGGTGTGAGCAACAAAGACAACTGCCGAACGGTGTAACTGAGGACCGAACGACTGCAGAAACACATAGGCAAACTGAACAGTTATTGAGAGGAGAAGCTGAATGAAGTGGTAGAAGTCATGCCGAACGGTTAACAATGTAAGACCGATCGGTCAAAAGGGAAACCGAACGGTCATGCGTCATTTGAGTGTCGCAGCTACCGCTGAGCGCCGACGACGTGGGCTTGGACCTATTTTCTGTTATTTTTATGTTCTATTTAAGGACTTGCACGTCCTAGGGATTGTATCTTTTGATGGCTTGAGCACAGAAACACACTTTTCACCCCTTGGGGGTAGATTTGGGGATGCGGGAGTCTCCTCTTCTCTTTCTAGGGTTTTTCTATCTCTTCCATTCTTTCATTCCATTGTTCATCTAGTTTCTCCATGATAATGGAGAGCTAAACCTTATTTGTTTTTGGGAAAGGTGTAACCTCCTAAACTCTCATGTATTGAATTGATTCTTGATTATATATGCTTTACTTCATTAATTGTTAGGGTTTTTCCTCTTTGCTCTTTGCATGCTTTGTTTAACTCATTCAATTGCATGATCATTGATTTTGTCAATATAGACACATACGTGGAAATTCTCCCAAAAGCAGTATTGCCTAGACATAGGGATATGAGGGTTGATTGCCTTTAAGCTTCTGTGCGAATGTAATGCATGAATAATTGGTAGGGAGACAAGACATTGTGAACTAGTAATTAGGAGTAGGCATTCTTCACCAAGACATCAAGTTTAAGGTAAATTAGAAAGTGGCATTAACATTAATGAAGAAGATGAATTCATATATGCATGAGAGTAAACTAGGTGAAATCTAAACCCCAACAACAATATCATCAACTTCATCCATTCATTCTTGTGTTTAGCCTCAATTGATCAAATTGCATTCATGTTTATTTTATTGCATTTGCATCCAAAAACCCCAAAATTTGTTCTTTAGAGTCTTAATTAGTTGAGTAATCACATAAGTGTTTAGTGTCGTGAGTCTCTTGCGAAACGATACTTGGTCTTACCATTTATTATTACTTGATACATTTCGGTACACTTGCCGAGGTCTTAACAAGTTTATGACTCCGTTTTCGGGGATAAAAATTTTGTTTATCAACCGGTTTTTCAGTTTGAATTTCTAGTTTTATTTTCTTTCAGTTTTTAATTTTGAATTTTTTTTTCACTTGCCTGGTGGATAGTTCTTTTGCAATTGGTTTTGGTGATTTGAGTGAATAGTATGTTATGCTTGAATTGAATCCAAATCTTTTCTGTTTGCTCTTTATCAATGAGAATTATTTTGAAAATCTGATTGAGATGATGTAGTTGAGCCTGTTGAACATAGATTATGGTTGCTTTCATCTGTTTAAATAGATGCTTGGTTTTAAATATGATCAAAATACTTGGCAAGATGTTTATCAAATTTTGGAACTCTGAGTAAACCTGTGAGATGTTGTGCCTCAGATTGTATTGATTAATGTTATTACTTTGGAATCACAGTTGATTTTGCTTGAGTTTCTCGATTTCAATAATTTGCTTGCTTGTTAAATGATCAAGGCCATCTTGTTCTTCAACCTCTTCTTCATATTTGAACCTAAAAGCCAATGCTAAACCTTTGAATCGTAAAGGAAACTTTTTCATTCTTGGAACCTTAAGCCTATTGAAGAAGACCCTTAACCTCCTTACCTTGAGTTGAGATGAACATATATGTTAGGATGAGGAGAATGGTTTAAGTTTGGGGGAGTTCTTATTATCAAAAGGGAGCATTGAGAAAACAATAAGTTGAGTTAAAAAGAACGAAAAAGAAGAAAGGAGAAGAAGAAGAAAAAAATGAATTGAATTAAAAAGAGTTGGGAAATAAGTTGAGAAGTGGTCTATTAAATTTTGGAGCAAAAGAGAGGCTATGTTATATCAAGAATTAAATTGGTTGCTCTCTTAGCTCAAGGTGTTTTGTTGACCAGAAAAACCAATTTTTCTTCTTAGCCCAACCACATTATAAGCCTTAAAAAGTCGTTGTGATGATAACTTGCTTGTGAATGTGTTTGATGTTGATGAAATAAAGGGCAAATTTGATTTGTGTAACATTGTGATAGTAGAGAGTAAGACACACATCCTTATACACCATTGTGCTTGAGTGAAACACTTTCTTTGGTGAGGATGGTTCCATGCATTCAATGAAAACATCTTATCATTTATGTTGATCTATCATTTGCATCTATCCTGTGCTTGTAGTTTGTGAGCACCATGGTTGAAGTTTAGCTTGTTGAGACTATATTATCTCTTGAATGTGATTTATAAGTTGAGCAAGCATAATTGATTTTGTTTATTTTGATTGAAATTGTGTCTTGGGTTGCTAGCATCATGCTTTCAAAGTAATAGCAACTATTTACAAAACCTATGGAGTCCAAACCTCACACAGGTTACTTTCAAGTTCCAGAATTCAGATAAACATCCTGCTCAGTATCTCAATCATCCTTTTACCTCAAGCATCTGTTTCATACAAACTGTGAGCCATCACATGTATATAAGCACATCATGCATCATCTCAAATAATGCTTGTGGCGTTGTCCATTAACTACCCAACTTCTTTGTGGGTCTTCAGCAGCTGGATCTGTCAACTCAACTGCTCCATGTGGAAGGACCTTCTTAGTTATAAATGGACCAGATCACTTGGACTTCAACTTTCGAGGGAAAAGTTTTAGTCGTGAATTGAACAATAGCACCCGCTATCCTGGATTAAAGACGTTCTTTACCAACTTTATGTCATGATAAAATTTTACCTTTTTTTTGTAATTCTTGGAAGAATCATAGGCATGCAACCACATCTCTTCAAGCTCAATAATTTTCCTTCTCGTCTTTTCTGCAGTATCAAAAGGATCAAAATCAAGAATTTTAAGGCCCACAGAGCTCGATGCTCCATCTCCACTAGTAGATGACATGCTTTTCCATAGACCATCTGAAAAGGAGATAACCCTATAATTGTCTTCATTGTCGTTCGATATGTCCAAAGAACATCATCTAACTTCTAAGACCAATTCTTTCGTGATGAAGCAACTGTCTTCTCCAAAATCCTCTTTATCTCCTTGTTAGAAACTTCAGCTTGCCCGTTTTTCTGAGAATGATAAGGCGTAGCTACCTTATGTCTCACACCATAGTGCTTGAGTACATTTGCAAGTTGAGAGTTGTAAAAATGAAATCCTCCATCACTAATGAGTACTCTGGGAGTTCCAAATCGGGAGAAAATTTGCCTTTTCAGAAATTTAATAACAGTGCCAAAATTATTCTTAGGACAAGCCAGGGCTTCTACCCATTTACTCACATAGTCCACTGCCACCAATATGTATTCATTATTGAAGGACGGTGGAAAAGGTCCAACAAAATCTACGCCCCAGTAATAAAAAACTTCAACCTCTAATATGCCTTGCAACAACATTTCATGACGTCTGGAGATAGTACCAGTCCTTTGATACTTATCACAGTTTCTGGCATGATTATGAGCATATTTAAATAGAGTAGGCTAATAAAATCCTGATTGGAACACTTTTGCAACTGTTCTCTCTCCACTAAAATGCCCCCCGTAAGGTGAATCATGACAGTGCCATAAAATTCCTTCCACTTCTTCCTTAGTCACACAACGCCTTAGAAGATTGTCTGCTCCGATTTTAAACAAGTACGGATCATCCCAAATAAACTGTTTTGGATCATGCAAAAACGTTTTCCTCTGTTGCCAATTAAGATCTTCTTGGATTACTCCTGCAGCTTTGAAATTAGCCATATCTGCAAACCACGACCTTTGTTGAATATACATGAGTGTTTCATCTGAGAACGATTCCCAGATTTCTGCTTCCTTGCTTGTAACTTCACTATTAACCAACCGAGATAAGTGATCAACAATTACATTTTCACTTCCGTTCTTGTCATGGATTTCCACATCAAATTCTTGTAACAAAAGCAACCATCTATTCAATCGCGGCTTAGAATCCGACTTGGTTAGTAAATACTTTATAGCTACATGATCTGTGTAGATGATCACTTTAGACCCAATAAGATAAGGTCTAAATTTCTCCAAAGCATACACAAAAGCAAGAAATTCTTTTTCTGTAGTGGCATAATTCAACTGAGTTTCATTCAAAACCTTGCTTGCATAATAAATAGTGTGAAATACCTTCTCTCTTCTTTGACCAAGAACAACACCTATGGCATAATTACTAGCATCAAACATCAGCTCAAAGTCTTGATTCCAATCAGGAGTTACAATTACTAGAGCAGAAATTAATTTCTTCAAAATATCGAATGCCTTAAGGCATTTATCATCCATCACAAATTGCACGTCTTTAACAAGGAGACTGCTTAATGGTTTGGCAATCTTTGAAAAGTCTTTAATAATTTTTTTATAAAACCCAGCATGACCCAAAATTCTTGTGATTCCCTTCACATTGGTTGATGGCGGGAGTTTTTCAATGACTTCCACTTTGGCTTTGTCAACTTCAATTCCCCTGGAAGAAATCTTATGACCCAAAATGATACCTTCAATTACCATAAAATGACATTTTTCCCAATTGAGAACCTGATTAGATTGGATGCATCTTTTAAGTACAATCTCCAAGTTAGACAAACACACATGGAAGGAATTACCAAATACCTAAAAGTCATCCATAAAGCCAGTTGAAAATAGAATGACTTAGTTTCAATACCAAGAGGGGGGGGGGTGAATTAGTGAAACACAAAAATCAGAGTCTTTAAAAAATCTTTTTCACAAAAGGATGATCTTTCAAAAGTTTCTTGAATCACAAGGAATAAGATTTTTTAAGTGTAGCGGAATTAGTTGACTACGTGAAAAGTAAAGTCGACTTAGAAAATTAAAAGTGCATGGATAGAGAATTCAAACACAGGTTTTTATACTGGTTCGACCAAACTGCCTACATCTAGTGTCCTTTCAATCCCAAGAAGCAAATGCACTATAATGATCAAGGTTTTTACAACAAGGCTTTTATAGCAACCTCCACGTCAAAATATAAAACACCTCTCTAATCCTCTAATCAAAATATAGACATGTACAAACAAAGAACAACAAGATGTCCCCTCTCCTACAATCTTTAATCACTTTGAACAATCCTTAAAGTACAAAACGCCACACCTTCTCTTCTTGTAGTCACAACAGGGTAGCCACAATCTTCACAAGATTGAAAGAAGAAGTTGATCACGTATATGACACCTCAAGTGCAGGTTGATCAATCAGTCAATGCGCACACCAAAGAATGAACACCTTGGTCTTTCTTGATGGATTCTTGGAGCTTTAGCACGTTCTACCAGAGATCAATAATCTGAAACAATTCAATCAAAACGTCAGATTCACAAAAGTCTCTGCAGAAATCAAATTCGCGTCTATATATAGTTTTCCATAAAACTGACGCTCCTAAGTCGACTGTGCTACTAATAGAGTTGATTATACTCAGACAGTTATAATAGTTAGTAGCAGTCAAACCAACTTAATTGATTACACATTTAATACAGTTGACTTACAATTAATGCTTAGTCAAAGATATAAAATATAGTCGTTGTAACATTTAATACAAGCATTAACAAAATTTCAAAACATAACTAACTAAGTCGAGTAGCTTGTGCATACAGTCGACTTTGTAATACTTCAATGCAGTTTTGAAAAACTTTCTTTCCAAAAATACTCACAGCACACTTTGAAAAAGTTTGTGCAAAGCCACGAGTTTTAATCGACTTACTTCATAATGAAGTTGACTTAAAACTGCTTTTTTGCCACATATTATAAATTCAACAAAAGTGCATGTGGTTTTCCTTTTCTAAAACATATGTCATGCATTCACAGATAAGATCTCATGTAAAACACAGTGAATTACAGCAATGACAGAATCAACACAAACATGTTCTCAAATAATCATAAACATGAAAGCTATGAACATGTAACACATAAACACATGTGTTATTAATTATGTTGTCATCATAAAAAAACCAGAAGTTCTTTGAGATTGTAAGGTTTGGCTAAACCAGTGCTCCCCTTATCAACAATCTCAACAATCTCCCCCTTTTTTTGATGATGCACAACCATGATTAATAAACAACCATGTTGTACAAATCAAATCATATCATATCAAAATGTATCAGAGCAAATGATCAACAAATGATCAGAGTAAACGTTGAAATATTCTCATTTTTGATTCAGAGCAAAAAACATATCAATTCATATCAGAACATATCAGAGTATATCAAAGCAAACAAAATGTATATCGGAGCTCAAAATGAATATCAGAGCATTCTCCCAACATTCTCCCCCTTTGTGCATTACCAAAAAAGGTATGCCTTATCTTATATTCAGAGATGCATCAGTAAATCATCTTAATCAAACAATGATGCTCCCCCTGTCAAAGATAATCACAAGATAAAGATATAATCTCCCCCTTAAGTGTAAGCATTTGAAATTATCTAAGATCCTTTGCAATGCTCCCATTGCCATTATGCATATTTTATAATCAAAACCCAAATGCACAATGCAGTTATCACAAACATTTCAGAGCATGTATAAGCATGTGACAGTATTGTATCAAGATAGAAATTGTGCAAACACATCAATGAAGCATAGATACAATATTAATCAACAATCTCAATATTACCTCTTAATCATTTCAATCAATCAAAGAACAAAGATGTATTGAATAAGAAACAATTAATAATATGTGATCAATAAACCGAATAGAAGAATTCCAAATCTGCAATTTTTAAGCCCTGTTAAACAGTAATCGATTAATCCCCAGTTGCAATCGACTTCATTGCTTTCCATTTGAGTTAATCTCCAATTGTTCATCTAGAAGCAATGTTCCTGCAAAACCTTTAAAGATCTTTTCCAGATCAAGCATTTTAGAATCATTGTAATGGAAGAATTATTACAGGTATAATTTGTGTGTGTAAATGTATGAATGCAATGATAAACTGTGTTGAGATTGCTGATATCTCAGTAATATTTATGTTTGTTATTGATGATGACAACACATAATTGATAACACATGTATAATTTGTTATTTTCTGTTTCACTGTGTTACACTATGTTACATGTTCTATTGCTTGCATGCTATATGATTTTGATCATTGTGTGAATCTGTTTAAAGCATTTGGAGAACATGATTGTATTGATACATTGCATTTCACTGTGCTATATAATTGATTTTTTTGTGAATGCATGTCTGATGTTTTATAAAAAGAAAACCACAAGAACTTTTATTGAACTTAAATTGTGTGGCAAAACAACAGTTTTAAGTCGACTTCATTATGGGGTAGGTTGATTAAAATTTGTGTCTTTGCATAGAATTTTTCAAATTCTGCTGTGAGAGTTTTCAATGAGAAAGTTTTTCAAAACTATGCTTTACACTGTTACATAGTCGACTACATGCGCATTGCATTCGACTTAGTCTGTTATGGTTTGAAATTCTGTTAATGATTGATATAACTGTTTAACGGTCCTATTTTTAAATATGTTGACCAAGCATTAAATGAGATTCGACTGCATTAATTGCTAAATCAATTAACTGCATTGATTGCTGCTAACTTTTATAACTATTTTGTGATATTCGATTTAATTAGTAGCAAAGTCGACTAAAATGCGTCAGAGTTGCGAATTGCTATAAATTGACGCGAATTTGAATTTTGTAAGAGCCTTTGTGATTCTAACATTTTGATATCATTTGCAGAAAGTGTGAAACTTACAGAAAGAGAGAAACGCTCCAAGAAACAAGATTGGACGTGTGATTATCAATTTGTGATTTCTTGAGAAGCAAGGTTGTTGGGTTTTCAAAGAGCTGATCAAATCTGCATAGAGAGGTGTTTACTGGAAGATCAAAGTTGACAATCCGCTGAAGATTGGGTTCATTCCCTGTTGTGATTACAGGAAGAAGAGCGTGCGATGTTCTTGACCTTGAGGGGTTTCTCAAAGGGTTGAAGACGACAGAAGAGGGGATTCTTGCTGCTAGTCTTTTTGTTGTATGCCTATATTTTGATTAGGGGGTTAGAGAGGTGTTTGATATTTTTGACGTGGAGGTCTCTATAAAAGCCTTGTTGTAAAAACCTTGATCATTATAGTGCATTTGCTTCCTGTGGTGGAAGGACACTGGATGTAGGCTTGGCCGAACCAGTATAAACACTCAGTGTTTGATCTTTCTATCCCTACTCTTTTACATTCAGTCGACTTTGTATTTTACTTATTCGATTATATTCCGCTGCACTACAAAGTATTTTTCCTTGCGTTTCAAGAAGGCTTGTAAAGGCATCCACTTTGCAAAAAAGATTTAAAGAAAACATTGTTTTTACATTTCACCAATTCACCCCCCCCCCCCTCTTGGTGTGAGAAATTAAGCCTTTCTATTTCAACAATTGGCACCAGAGCTGGTTTTCATAAGATATTTGAAAAACAAGTCGATTACTTTTTTCGCTAAGTCGATTGATCCTGGAAAATGGCTTCTTTTTCTCAAACGGGAAGGACAAGTGAATCTGCATTTGAACTAGTATCCGTTACTTGCAATGCCAAGCTAAATTCTATTACTAACGGCTTCTATGAATATTTTCAAATAGTGTTCTTGCGAAACGAAGAAAATTATGTTGATAAGTCGGATTCCAGATCAGAAAGAATGAAACTTGCTGCTGAAACTGTAGAAAGCTTAGAGGATGAAGAAACTGATCTTATGGCTGAAAGGTTTTCTAAATTCTTGTTCTGCAAAAGAGAAACTAACTTGAATCTTGCAGGAAATAAAGAGCACTCTAGAAAACAAGATGAAGATGCTGCTTCTTCCAATACTGTATGTGAAAGAGAAGAAAATTCACTCAAATTGAAGCGAAGACTGGAAAAAGAACATGAAGGCAAAGATGAATGCCAACCCACTAAAGGACAAGATGCTGATCCATTAAGTGTGGAAATGTCTACTGGAGCAACTCCCTACAGACCAAAGAATGACTTTGAAAGACATATGGTCGAGAAAATGCAAACACTTGTTAATCATCACTCCAACTACACATCGAGACTTTACAAAATGGATCAAGAGATTGATGCACTCCAGAAGCTAATTGGGAATCAAAATCTGGGTGATGAAAGAGTAGCAACAAATGATGAGGTTGAGGAAGAAGATGATGGAGATGATGGCAATAAAGAAAAAGAAAGAGACCAAGAGGAAACATACTTCTGCTTGATCGAAAGATCTACAATATCTGAAAGCAGTGTGAGTAGTGATGAATCTGAATGCACCGAAAATAAGTACTATCAATTACTTGATGCTTTTCAAGAATTGTATGATGAAGCTATGAAACTGCGACACTTAATCATCAAGTTTAGAAAGGAAAACAAGAGGCTGGAAAGTAGATTAGAGGATCTTTATAATGAAAATGATAGTTTGAAATCAAAGCTAGAATCTCTAGAGATTATATATCAAAACACTATGCATGTGAACAAGAAGTGTGATCATGAGTGTGAAATTTGTCCAAGACAGTTGGAAAGAATTAAACATCTTATGAAAACTTTATCAAAATTCACACTAGGCAGTTCAAATCTTAATGCTCTTCTTGGTTCACAAAGGAGTGTGTTGAATAGAGAATGTTGAAAATAGAATGACTTGATTTCTCACACCAAGAGGAGGGGGGAAGGGTGAATTGGCGAAATGTAAAAACAAAGTTTTCTTTAAATCTTTTTCGCAAAGTAGATGCCTTTAAAATCTTTCTTAAAACGCAAGGAAAAAGATTTGTTTATGCAGCAGAAATGTAATCGATTTAAAGCAGTATGCAGTCGACTAAATAAAAGTGTAGGGATAGAAAGATAAAACACTTGGTTTTTATACTGGTTCGGTGTTAGACCCTCGGCAAGTGTAACTGAATCGTATCAAGTAATAAACCTGGTAAGACCAAGTATCGTTCTTCTAAAGGACTCACGGCCTAGACAATTGTGTTGTTTGTTGATTAGCTAAGACTTGTGAAACCGATTGAGTAAGATTTAAATGCAAATACTCAAAAGTAAATATGAATGCATGGATTGATCAATGGTAAGAAGAAATAAAACACGTGAATTGAAATATATGGATGATTATGTTGTTGGGGTTTATCAATTTCATCCTATCTACTCTCATGTATTCAGGAATTCATCTTTCTTCATTAATTGTTAATTCCACTTTCTAAATTACCTTAAACCCGATGTCTCGGCGAAGAAAGCCTAATCATAATCACTAGTTTACAATGTCTTGTCTCCCTAGCAATTAATCATGCATTATAGTGAACAGAAGCTTAAAGGCAACCAACCATCATACTCTTATGTCTAGGTTTATACTACTATTGGGAGAGATTCCCCAGATCTAGATTTCCTCGTATGTGTCCATATCGACAAAATCAATAATCATGACATCGAATGAGTTAAACAATGCATGCTTTGAGCAAAGAGGAAAAACCCTAACAGTTAATAAAAGAAAGCATGTATCTTAAAGAAGATTTTGAAGAACAAATTTCATACATGAGAGTTTCAAAAGGATTACATTGATTCCCCAACAACAATAAATGTTTAGTTCACCATATTCATGGTGAAACTATATGAATTACAATGAAAGAGTGAAAAGATAGAACCCTAGAAAGGTGAGAAAGGAGCTGTAGCATCCAAAATCCTCCTCCAAGGGGTGAGAGAGTGTGTTTTTGCTTCGTCCTACCCAAAGATACTTGACCTAGGTTAACTAAAACCTTATATAATATTATAAAAATTACAGAAAAGTGAGCCCAAGCCCATCAGAATGCCGCTCAGCGGTAAATACCGCTCAGCGGTAAATACCGCTCAGCGGTAAATACCGCTCAGCGGTAAATACCGCTCAGCGGTAAATACCGCTCAGCGGTAAATACCGCTCAGCGGTAAATACCGCTCAGCGGTAAATACCGCTCAGCGGTAAGTGCGTGACTTCTATTCTGCCCTTCAGCTGCAGTTTTGCCCCTCAGCGGTGACTGCGGGTCTTCAAAGTGCCGCTCAGCGGTAAATGGCATTGAGCGGTACTTGCGGCTTCTTCCTTTTTTGCACTTTTTTTTCCTTTTCTGAATCCAAGTCTTAGCTTCTTCACTTCTTTCACTCAATTCATCTCAAAAACCTGCCAAAACAAGGAAATCAAGCATAAAACCTATCCAACTCTCTTATTTCCAAAAACATACGCAAAAGCATGATTCCAAGCTATTTTCTATGTCATAAAGGTTGTTTTTTATATCAATTTTAAGTATAAAAATAACAGCTTTTAAACTGTTACCATTCGACCCAGCCTACATCCAGTGTCCTTCCAACCACAAGAAGCCAATGCACTATAATGATCAAGCTTTTTACAATAAGGTTTTTATAGTGACCTCACGTCAAAAATATAAAACACCTCTCTAACCCTCTAATCAAAATATAGGCAGGCATATACAAAATAGACTAGCATCAATAATCCCCTCTCCTGCAGTTCAGCCCTTTGAGCCACCGTCAAAGTCAAGAACGCAACACACTCTTCTTCCTGTAATCACAATAGGGAAACAACAAACCAATCTTTATAATATTGAAGCCTCTGATCTTTCAGTAACACCCAAATGTGCATATATGATCAGCCTTTGTAAATGTAGTTAACTTCCTCTTCAAGAATCCACAAGTAGATGAACACCACGATCATTTCTTGTTTCTTGGAGCTTTTCCCTTTCTCTGTAAGAATGCACTTTCTGCAAAAAGTGACAAAACTGTTAGAATCACAAAAGTTCTTACAAAGATCAAGTTTGCGTCAATTTATAGATATTCACAGTTCAGACGCATTTTAATCGACTTAGCTACTAATGCAGTCGAATGTAACAGTTCAGTCAAAGTAGTTAGCAGCAATTAATGCAATTAATTGAATGTGCAATTAATGCAATCGATCCACAATAAATGCTTGGTCAACATATATAAAAATATAGTCGTTGTAACATTGAACACAAGCATTAATAGAATTTCAAAACTATAACAGACTTAGTCGAATGCAAGTTGCATATAATCGACTATGTAACACAATTAAACATAGTTTTGAAAAACTTCTTCTTTGAAAATTCTCACATCACACTTTTAACAAGTTTGTGCAAAGCCACGAGTTTTAATCGATTCACCCCATAATGAAGTCGACTTAAAATTGTTGTTTTGCCACACAATAAAAAATTCAATATAAGTGCTTGTGGTTTTCATTCTGTAAAACATCAGACATGCATTCACCAATAAAATCAATTATATAGCACAGTGAAATGCAATGTATCAACACAATCATGTTCTCCATGATTTAAACAGATTTACACATTGATTAAAACAAGTAGTATGTAAGCAGTAGAACATGTAACACATAAACATCACATGTGTTATTAATTATGTTGTCATCATAAAAAACCAGAAGCTTTGAGATTGTCGGTTAAGCTAAAACAGTGCTCTTCCTATCAACAATCTAAACAATATCCCCCTTTTGTGATGATGCACAACCATGATTAATAAACAACCATGTTGTACAACTCCAATCATATCATGTCAAAATGTATCAGTGGAAATGATTATCAAATATATCAGATCATGTATCAGAGCAAAACATTGCAAACATTTTGAGATATTCTCATTTGATTCAGCTCAAAAAAATCAATTCATATTAGAGCACAAGCGATCATATAAGAGCATAAACAGAATATCATCATAATATGAATATTAGAGACACTATCATTGCATTCTTCAAGCATTATTAGAAAGTTTAACACATAAAACTCTTTTTCCCATCATTCTCCCCCTTTGTGCATTAGCAAAAAAGGTATGCCATATGATAATGATATGCTTACAGATATTTATTGAGAGATGCATCAGTAAATCATATTAATCAAACAATGATGCTCCCCCTGTCTCAAATAATCACATGATAAAGATATAATCTCCCCCTAAAGTATAGGCATGTGAAATTATCTAAGATCCTATGCAATGCTCCCCTTGCCATTATGCATGTTTTATAATCAAAATCTGAATGCATAATGCAGTTTTCACAGAACATTTCATAGCAAATATAAACATGTGACAATATTGTATCAGATTAGAAATTGTGCAACCATATCAATGTAGCATGGATACAATATCAATCAACAATCTTAGTATTATCTCAAGTAATTTCAATCAAATAAAAGATCATAGATATATTGAAAATGAAACAAACAACAATATATGATCAATAAACAGAATAACCAAATTCCAAATCATGGAATTTATAACCCCTGTTAAAATGGTAATCGATTGATCCACTGTTGTAATCGATTTCATTGCATTCCATTTGAGTTTTATCTCCAGTAGCTATTCCAGAAGCAATGTTCCTGCAAAACCTTTCAAGATCTTTCTAGATCAAGCATTTTCGAATTATTGTAATGCAAGAAATGTTACAGATATAATCTGTGTGTGCAAATGTATGAGTGTTGGATGAATCGGCAAGTGTACCGAATCGCACAAGTAATATAAAATGGTAAGACCAAGTTTCGTATCCCAAAGGACTCTCGGCACTAGACAGTCGTGTGATAACTCGATTAAGTAAGACTTAAAGAAAACGAGATCATTGGTTTCAAATGCAAAGACAGAAAATTAAATATGAATGAAGTTTGATCAATAGCAGAATAACAAAGTGAACGGATGTTGTTTAATATGAGATGAATATGTTGTTGGGGTTAGATTTCACCAAGTTCCCTCTCATGTATGTAAGAATTCTTCTTTATGCATTAATGTCAACGTCACTAACTAAATTACTTAAACCCGATCCCTCGGCGAAGAAGCCTATCCTTAATCACCAGTTCATGCAATTCCTAGCATTCCTAGTAAGTAAATGTGAAGATCAAGAGCTTTAAGACGACCAAGACTCATACCCTCATCCCTGAGCAATATTACTCTTGGGAGAATTCAACAAGAACCTGAATTGTAAGGAACCTTTCGGCACTCATGGAATTCATACATCACGCTATGAATGAGTTAAACAAACCATGTAATAAGCACAGATGAATTACTCTAACAATTAATGAAAAAACATGTTTTATTAAGAATCAATTCAAATACATGAGAGTTCACAAGGTTATATCATTCCCCAATAAAAAATAGAGTTTAGTTCACCATAGACATAGTGAAACTAGATGAATAATGGAAAAGCATGAGATAGCAAAACCTTAAAAGTAGAGGATGAAAGCTCCCGCATCCAAATCCGCCTTCAGAGAGTGGAAGAGTGTGCTGTTGTGCTACTTCAACCAGAGATACAAAACATAGGACACCTGGGTCCTTTAAATAGAGCGAAGACATAACAAAAACAAAGCCCAAGCCCGTGTCGCTTACGCTCAAGTAACCCACTTAGGGCGTCCGGGTGGTGAGCGGTGGTCTACTACGCTCAAGCCTCAAAGAGGACGCCCAATGATGACAAATTTATGAACACCGAAAAACGGCGCCAAAAACTTGTTTAACCCTCGGCAAGTATGACCGAATCGTATCAAGTAATAAACTCGGTAAGACCAAGTATCGTTCTCCCAAAGGACTCTTGCCCTAGTTAGTTATACGATTTCTTGATTATTTAAGACTTGTGAACAAATTCTTGAGGTTTCAAATGCAAAAGACAATAAGTAAACATGTATGCATGAGTTTTGATCAATGGAAAAGAGGAACACAAACACTTGAACGAATTAGATGGATGAGTATGTTGTTGGGGTAATCAATTTCATCTTATCCACTCTCATATACTTTAGGAATTCATCATTGTTTTCATCAATGTTAATGCCACTCTCTAAATCACCTTGCAAGAAAGCCTATCTTTAATTACGAGTTCATACAATTCCTATCATCCCTAATAATTAATTCTGAAGCACAGAAGCTTAAAGGCAACCAACCCTCATATCCCTATGTCTAGGCAATATGCTATTGGAAGAATTTCCCCGGATCTAGATTTCCCTGTATGTTCCCATATCAACAAAATCAATAATCATGACATCAAATGAGTTAAACAATGCATGCATTAACTTTTTCACTCTACTATCACAATGTTACTATCACAATGTTACACAAATTAACTTTGCCCTGTATGTTCCCCTAAGAGGTGTATAGTGAGGTGTTGGTGTCTTTTTCACTCTACTATCACAATGTTACACAAATTAACTTTGCCTTTCATTTAACCACAATCAAACATACTCACAAGCAAGTTGTCATCACAAGGGCTTTTCATGGTTGTAACTTGGCTGGGCTAAGAAGGAAATTGGTTTTTCTGGTCAGCAAAATCCTTGAGTTAAGAGAGACATTTATGACATCATCATTCAAGCATAAACTCTCTTTCTTTTTCCCAGCTTTCCCTTGCATTGAGCTTTTCTTTTCTTTTCTTTTCATCTTTTCCTTTCTTTTGCTTTTGCTTTTCCTATAATCAATTCTTAGCTCAATGCTTTTTCTTTTCCTTTTTTAAACTTTTCAGCAACCCCAAACTTGAACCTTTATCAATACCTCATAAATGTTCTCAACTTAAATCAAGGATAACAAAAGATGGCCTTGATCATATGGAACCTGCAAGCAAGTAGTTCAATCACAGAAAATTCAGGCAAAATCATTCATGCTTCCAAAACAATAGCAATTATTCACAAAAAAACTTTAAAGCCCAAATCTCACACAAGTAAACTTACAAATCCCAGAATTCAGAAAAATACCCTGCTTAGTATCTCAATCAAGTTTTACCTCAAGCACCTATTTCATACACTGTGAGCCATCACCTGTATCTCAGCACATCATATATCATCTTAACATCAATCAGCACACTAGAGCATCTCATTGCAATACTTATCACACAAAACACACCATAGTTGAACCAAAGCAATGCAGTTCATTCAAGCAAAGTACAATCAACAAAACAAATAATTAAAAGGAAAACAATAAAAACAGAAAAAGAATTAAGTCTAACAATCCAAACAATAAATAGTAAATAACAAAGATCCTATTCTGAAACAAAAGTGGCATCCATCAATAGATGCCAAGTACACTCATCACTCGTCATCAGAGTCCTCCTCCTTAGCCTCAGCATCATCATCCTCATCCTCATCCTCAGCATCCTCATCCATGAATGAAGCTTCAGCTGCTTCAGCTCTACCACCCTCCTGTGCTGGGTCAGCGGGCCATGCCACATGGGCTAGAAAGTCATCCTGAGATATGAACTGTCTCTCAGGGAATGCGGACGTCAGTGTCCTCAGCAGCTCTTGCTCGCCCTTGTATAAGGCAGCCAGTCTAGAATCAACCAAAGAATAGTACATGTCCCACATCTGAAAAGGAGCGGCGTCATGAACTGGCTCCTGGGTAGGTAGTGGTGCTCTCCTGTGTGTCCTGGGCTGCTGTGGTGGTGGCGCTGAATGCCATGGCTCATCCACTGCATAGTAGTGTGTAAAGTAAGTTGCGTCCAGCTCCTTTGTTGGACGCTTCAATGGTGGCCTAGAAACATCAATTCCAGTAGCCTCCCAAAGATAAGTGATCAAGGAGGGATGTCCTAGGGGTGCCTTGCTGGTTGCACTACGTGCATAGATTTGGATCTCATCAGCTATAACCTGCCTAATATTAATGTTGAGGCCCCTGAGAACATAGTAGAGGAAGATGGACCTCTGGAAAGTGATGTCCGACACACGGGAGCATGGCTGAATGTTGGCATGAGAGAATGCCATCAAATACTTTGCCAGAGGCGTCAGATGGGGTCTAATGATGTGGATGGGTGCCTTAGACCTGTTCCTCTGAAAGTTCCCTCCCAATCTACACCAAGAAAAGTGTCAACGGTGTCAGCATCAAAGACAACCCTCTTACCCCTTACGTAGCTAAAGTACGTTTCATCCTCTCCCCCCAATGCTTTTGCATTTGTGTAGAATTCTTTGACGATGTCTACATTGGCGGGAGAGGGGTAGGTTGTGAGGTGGCCCTAGTCTATGTTGTTCAGATCCCTTTCAAATATAGGAAAGGTATGTTGGCCACCTTCCTTTCCATCAGCAATGTCCTTCCCTCCACAGCTGGGAAGTATCTCTCATGAGCAGGAGTTCTAAACTTATTTGAATAGAACTGCTCCTTCTCCTTCCTCTTTGTTCCCTTGTCTTTGGTACCCAGGGTTTTAATCCTTTTGCCTGAAGAAGAGGCCATTCCTTCACATAAAGATTCACAAAACAAACACGGAAATCATCAAGCATTAGTAAAAAAAAAATAAAAATCAACAGCTCTTCTTATTCAGGCTGAGGGCCAAACACAGATCTCTCAGCACTATCTGCATATAACTAAACAGCCAGAACATAACAAACCAAGAAAAACAGCCACTGCCGGTCACCGCTCGGGCGCCCCTCAAGGGGCGCTTGAGCGGCGCGCAGTGCAGCGAAGCGTGTTCTTGCTATATTTTTCACTTCCCAAATCAGTTTCCACTCAGTCCAAACTACAATTAGCACAATTTAATCGGTCCAAACAGTGGTAAATCATGCATAGACAGTACCAACCATCAAAAACCAAACTTTTTCATCAACATACTTCAAAAATCAAACTTTTTAGAACACTAGAATGCATGACTTACTTGATTGGAGACAAGAAATTAGTGGACAAAGCTCAAACAATTGGTAGAAATCTGCACTCTTAGCAGCCATACACACCTAAACCCCAAACTTGAATGATTGAATTGTGTAAAATTGGTGAGAAAGAGGGTTTTTGGTGGAGGAATGAGGGGAAAAGTGATTAGAGAACTTAGGAGGAGTGTTTAGGGAGGCTAGGTGATAACAATTGAAAAACTATTATTTTTATACTTAATTTTGACATTAAAAACAACCTTTATGACTTAGAAACTAGCTTAAAATCATGCTTTTGCTTAGATTTTGGAAATAAGAGAGTTGGATGGGTTTTATATTTGGTTTTCATTGTTTTGACAGGAATTAAGATGAATCAGGTGAAAGAAGTTGAAGTAGTAAGGAGCTAGACTCAGGAAAGGAGGTAAAAGTGCACTAAAGAAGAGTCGCATTTACCGCTCAGCGCCACTTTTACTGCTGAGAGACACCCTGAAGTATTATAGTCATCGCTGAGGGGCAAAACTGCAGTTGAGCGTCACAACTGAAGAACCGCACTTACCGGTGAGCGCCAAAATACTGCTGAGCATCATTTATTTCGGCCTGGGCTTATTTTTTGTAATTTTTAGTAAACTATATAAGGGTTTAGTCGACCTAAGGTTGGTATCTTTGGACAGATAGAGGCAAAATCACACTTTCTTCACCCCTTGGAGGAGGATTTTGGATGCGGAAGCTCCTTTCTTCAAATTCTAGGGTTCTATCTTTCATTCTTTCAATATTTTTCATCTAGTTTCTCCATTCTCCCAAGAGCAATATTACCTAGCCATAGGGATAGGAGGATTGGTTGCCTTTAAGCTTCTGTGCGAATGTAATGCATGAATAATTTCTAGGGAGACAAGACATTGTAAACTAGTGATTAGGAGTAGGCTTTCTTCACCGAGACATCGAGTTTAAGGTACATTAGAAAGTGACATTAACATTAATGAAGAAAGATGAATTCTTGAATACATGAGAGTGGATAGGACGAGTCGGAAACCCCAACAACATAATCATTCATATTTTACATCAATCACTTTTGCATCTTTCAATCCAATTGATCAATACATGCATTCATATTTATTTTTCAGTATTTGCATCTAAACCTAAAAGCTTTTGTTTACAAGTCTAATTTAATCAAGAAGTCACATAACTGTTTAGGCCATGAGTCCTTTGGGAAACGATACTTGGTCTTACCATTTTATTATTACTTGATATGGTTCGGTACACTTGCCGAGTGTTAATGAGTCAATATTTTCTTGACTTCACCTAGTTTATTGTGCTAGAATTAATCAGGGAATTATGCTTAAATGTCCGGTATTTTCCGTTTTTGCTAATTGTGCTTAATTTGACCAGAAATTCTTATTTTAATTAATTTGAATTATCTGAGCTTATTATGTTCTATATTGATTGCAGGAAAACTTTTGGAGATACATTTTGGGACATCAGGAAGAATGCAAATAAATTCAAGACTCTCCACATAGACATTTTAGAATTAATTAAATTGTAATTTAGTAGTTTAGAATTTTTGAATCAACTCTCACATTTTGGGTCAATTTTTGGTAAAGTAGACTAGACCCAAAAGTGGAGGTGAATGACTTGGAACCTTAGGATTTTTTGTGTGGATCCCACCCTTATTAAAAGGTGACACACAGCCTTTAGGGCAGCCGCCACCCCCTCACGGATGATTCCCAATTTTTCTATCTTTGGTTTTCGGAGAACGTTGTCTTCAATGGAGAAAAAGAAGAGCTGATGTTTTATTCCTTTGGCTGAATTCTCATTGCTTTTTCATTTTTGGTTTTTATGAACTGTTGATTGATGTTTAGTCAAGCTGCTGTTACGGAGATTTCAATTTGAAGAAGAGACACATTTTATTTTAAATGAAAGGGGCTGTTACGTTTCAATGGGCCATTTAATTTCATTTTTGGTTCATGAAGCTTGAGGAGGTTTCGGTCATCATTGCCACGTCCAGGAGCAGCTGAAGCAACACACAAGTGTCACGTGTAAAGTCCATTAAAAATATATATATATATATATATATATATATATTTATATATATATATATATATATATATATATAAAATAAAAAAAAATAATAACATGATTGCAAAATGACAAAGAACCTTTCAGAAGTGGAATGGTGAGCAAGACACTTTTGGTGGTGAAATCAAAATATTATTTTTTATAAAATAGTATTTTTAATAAAATATTAAAAAAATAAATAAATAATTAAATAAATAAATAAAAAGACAAAACTACTTTCAGAAGTGGAGTTAAGGGGGAACAACTTTCTGTAATGGGATTTAAAAATTATTTATAATAAAATATAATTAAAAAAAAAAAAACTAAATAGTGCCAAATCTTAGCCTATAAATAGCAAGCTTGAGGAAGGCTGAAACTTGCACAAAAAAATGAGAGAAATTTTGAAAGAAGAGAGTTGGAGGAAATTTTAGTTGCTAAGGGGGAGTTCTGGAAGTTTTCGGAGAACGGTTTCTAAGGAGAAGACTAAGTCTGGAATAGAGGTAAGGGGAGTTACTCTTAAGTTTTTGTTATGTATTATCCTGAGTCTTGAGTATGTAATATTTTGCTTTTGTTCGATCTTAAATCTTGAATATGAAACATTTTGTTTCTGTATGATCTGAATTTTGAATAAGAACATGCTTCTGTGAGAAGATCCAAGTTTGATAGTTGTAAAATGCGATATTGATTATGTTATGCTATTTGTATGTTATTAGTTGCTTCTTTTGTATTGCTGGAAGGATGAGAAGTTGTCTAACCGGCTTTGCCAGATTCAACTTCTTGTTTCCCCAAACTTTTTACGGCTTTCCTTATTTAATTATATTGTATTTTTGGAAGGATGAGAAGTTGTCTAACCGGCCTTGCCAGATTCAACTTCTTGTTTCCCCAAACTTTTTACGGCTTTCCTTATTTATTTATATTGTATTTTTGGAAGGATGAGAACTTGTCTAACCGGCCTTGCCAGATTCAACTTCTTGTTTCCCCAAACCTTTTACGGCTTTCCTTATTTATTTATTTTGTATTTTTGGAAGGATAAGAAGTTGTCTAACCGGCCTTGCCAGATTCAACTTCTTGTTTCCCCAGATTTTTTTATTTTCCTTATTTATTTATATTGTATTTTTGGAAGGATGGGAAGTTGTCTAATCGACTCTGCCAGATTCAACTTCTTGTTTCCCCAAGAATTTTTATATTAAGATTATTTTTTTTATGATTGTGAAATACTTGATTCTTCTTTGACCAATTATAGTAATATTTTATGATTGTTAATTTGTTTATAATTATCTTGTATGAATTCTATTATCAATGTATTTTATGATGTTTGATATGAAATTATGCATTTGAAATATAGTATGAGTCTCGGGGAGAGACTCTATAATGGTATGGTATTAGTGTATATGTTGATGTTGAGGGTCCTGTTGTTGATGGTTATCCTAAAACTCTAATAATTATTCAGTCTCAATTAGAGAAGGATGTGTTATATGGTGAGAGTAGTAGGAGGTCCTAGTCTATGTTCATAGACTTTAATGGACTAACCTTGTGGGTGATGTGATATATTATATTTGGCCATAACTGTGTTGTAGATGTCACCACAAGTGCATGACCACCCGAGACTTCCATCAACATTATATCCGGATAATAGAGTCTAGTATGATAATTGCATCTTACAAGAATCTATGGTGAATGTATTACGTATAATAAATAATGTAATGCTTTTCTTTGAATTTTGCATGGTAGCTCACCCTTACTTGTTTGTTTGTGCCGAAAAATCTTATTTTTGCGATGATCGTATAACGTTTATGTTATACGGGAGCAGATGACGGAACGACGTCCGAACCAATACAAGTGAAGGAGGAAGCAGCATAAAAAAGAAGAGTAGTTTTAAAAAAAAAAAATAAATAAATTAGGAGTGTTTAAATGATGTTAAAAAAAATGTATTTCCAGTGTGAACTATGTTACTCCTAAATGGATGATTGTAATACTGTACGATGTTTATATTATTAATGAAATAATTTTGTGTGTGAGATTTTAAATTTTTGGGGTGTTACATTTAGTGGTATCAGAGCGGTTCGTCCTTAAGACGACCTAAGAGTTGTGGATTAATCCTACAAACTCATATTATAAATCATAATAACAATAATTCTCTGTGTGAACAGAGAGGAATGGCACGTAGACAACCCAACCATGAAACCCCTGAGATACCCAGCGTTGCAAGGGCTTTAGAATCTATCGCATCTGCTCTTCAACAATAGGGAGCTGCTTTAATGCAACAAAACGGCCCTACAACAGCTAGAAGCGGCCAGACTAAATTCTGAAACAAGCCAAAGACAACATGTGGAAACCTTAAGATAGCTAACCGAGAATGGCACCCATGTGGAAGCTCAACCTCAGAGAGTTCAGGAATGGACCTTAGAAAATTTTCTACAACATCGTCCAGCTATTTTTAATGGGAAAACAAGTCCGGATGAGGCTGATCTCTGGATAAGGAACATGGAAAAGATTTTTGAAGCGAAAAGGTGTCCACCTGAGACTAGGTTGGCATACTCTGAGTATCAGCTATCTGGGGAAGCAGTACACTGGTGGAACAACACAAAGCTAGTATTAGAGGAAAATGGTGAGATTTTGACTTGGGAAATTTTTAAGAGTAAATTTTATGCTAAGTACTTTCCGGACAGTGTGAGACATTTGAAAGAGGTGGAGTTCTTGCAGTTGGTGCAAGGCAACAAATCCGTAGCTGAATATGCAGACAGGTTCAAACACTTGGTTCGTTTCTACACCCAACCGTCAAATGAAGAATGGAGGTGCAGGAAATTCAAAAATGGATTGAGAGCAAACATTCAACTAGCTGTGAATCCTTTAGCTATTAAGGAGTTTGCTGCTTTAGTGGAACATGCCAAAGCTGTGGAAATGTTAATAAGTGAGATTGAAGTTCAGAAGTTACCAAGGGTAGGAGGACCATCTGGGTCACGAGTTGGACAGAACATAAGGATCCGACCTTATGAAAGACCGCAACCTCAAAGGAATCCTCATCAACAGCAACCCCAACATAAAATAATCCGATGTTACGTTTGCGGAGGACCTCATCTGAAGAGTGTTTGTCCACAAGTTATTTCACTCAACAAATGTTTCCTTTGCGAAGCAGAAGGACATTTTTCTAGAAACTGTCCCTCTAAAAGAGAAGCAACTCAACCTCAACAACCGATTCAACAGAGAAGGACTGACAATAGGCCCCAAGCAACTGGAAGGGTCTATGCTTTGACTAGAGCAGAAGCTGCAAAATCAGGTAATCTCATCATTGGATGTTGTATGATAGCTGGTAGAGAGTTGAATGTGCTATTTGATTCTGGAGCGACACACTCATTTTTGTCTGAAACTCTTATTCAAGAGTTGAACCTACCCGTGAGAGAGTTACAATATGATCTCATGGTATCTACACCAGCCTCTAAATTGATAAAAACATCGAGGATGTGTCCTCAATGTCCGATAGTTATAGAAGGACGTAGGTTCAAAGTACATCTTATATCTTTACCCTTACAAGGTTTAGATGTAATCTTAGGAATGGATTGGTTATCTGCCAATCGTATCCTTATAGATTGTAGCAAAAAGGAGTTGATTTTCCCTAATCCTGAAGAAGCGGAGTTGTTGTTAGTACAACAAGTGTTAAAATAAGTCAAAGAAAGATCTTCGTGTTTCGTTATCTTGACTCATGTGGAAGTCGAGATAAATGAACAAAATCTTGATATTCCTATAGTTAATGAGTTTAGTGATGTGTTCCCAGAAGAAGTACAAGGATTGCCTCCTCAACGAGAAATAGAATTCTCCATTGATTTAATACCCGGAGTTGGACCAGTATCAGTAGCTCCATATGGAATGGCTCCGGCGGAGTTAATTGAATTGAAGAAGCAAATTGAAGAACTAATGGAGAAGCAATTTATTCGACCAAGTGTGTCACCTTGGGGAGCACCTGTACTGTTGGTAAAGAAGAAGGATGGAAGCTCTAGATTGTGTGTCGACTACAGACAGTTGAACAAGCTAACCATCAAGAACAAATATCCTCTACCTAGGATTGATGATCTGCTGGACCAGTTGCATGGAGCTCAGGTGTTTTCAAAGATAGATCTCAGGTCTGAATATCATCAAATTTTGGTAAAGACAGAAGATGTACAGAAGACCGCTTTTAGATCAAGATACGGACACTACGAGTATGTAGTTATGTCGTTCGGTGTAACTAATGCTCCAGCTCTATTAATGGATTTCATGAACAAAATCTTTCGACCATTCCTAGATAAGTTTGTCGTAGTCTTTATAGATGACATACTTATCTATTCTAAGACTCAAGAAGAACATGTTGAACATTTAAGGAGCATCCTTGGGATCTTGAGGGAGAAGAAATTGTATGCAAAGATGTCAAAATGTGAGTTTTGGATGCAAGAAGTGAAATTCTTAGGACATGTTATATCATCTCAAGGCATAGCGGTGGATCCAACAAAAGTTGAAGCAGTGTTGCAGTGGGAAAGACCGAAGACTATAACAGAAATAAGCAGTTTTGTGGGATTACCTGGCTACTATAGAAGGTTTATACAAAGTTTCTCTAGAATAGTAGCGCCTTTAACACAACTAACTCGTAAAGACCAACCATTTGTCTGGACAGATAAGTGTGAGAAGAATTTTTTGGAGCTGAAGCAGAAGCTGACTAGTGCACCGGTTTTGGTAATCCCCGAACTAAGTAAAAAGTTTGAAGTTTATTGTGATGCTTCTCATCAGGGATTAGGTTGTGTGCTCATGCAAGAAAGAAGAGTGGTGGCATACGCTTCAAGACAATTAAAGACTCATGAGAAGAACTATCCTACTCATGATTTGGAATTGGCAGCGGTGGTATTTTCCTTGAAGATTTGGCGGCACTATCTCTATGGAGCTCAATTTCAAGTATTCAGCGATCACAAAAGCTTGAAGTACTTATTTGACCAAAAGGAGCTGAATATGAGGCAAAGACGGTGGATGGAATTCTTGAATGATTATGATTTCGAACTCCTATATCATCCAAGAAAAGCAAACGTGGTAGCCGATGCTTTGAGTAGAAAGGCAATTCATGTTTCTCATATGATGATCAAAGAACAGGAGTTGGTGGAGAAGTTCAGAGATCTGAAGTTACAGATGGAGTTTGGAGAAAATTTCATTAGATGTAGTAGTCTGACTATACCTAGCGATTTTCTTATTTTAATTAAAGAGAAGCAATTGTCGGATCCTAGCTTGAAAAAGATAACAAAAATGATCGGTATAGATAAGGCTAAAGAATTTAGGCTAGGATCTGATGATGTATTAAGATTTAGAGGTAGAATATGTGTACCAGACAATGCAGATATAAAAAGACTAATCTTTGAAGAAGGACACAAAATTCGTTTTAGCATACATCCCGGTATGACTAAAATGTATCAAGATCTCAAGGAGTCCTTTTGGTGGCCAGGAATGAAGAAGGAAGTAGCACAATTTGTAGCGGCTTGTTTAATTTGTCAGAAGGCAAAAGTGGAACATCAGAGACCTGGAGGATTGCTACAACAATTAGACATACCAGAGTGGAAATAGGATAGCATTGCTATGGATTTCGTCACTCATTTACCACGGACAGTAAGAAGTAATGATTCTATCTAGGTCATCATTGACCGATTGACAAAAACTGCTCACTTTTTAGCAATAAATCTGAGAATGTCAATGGCTAAGTTGGCACAACTGTACATAAAAGAGATAGTAAGATTGCACGGCGTCCCTTCAAGCATTGTGTCAGATCGAGACTCAAGATTCACTTCTAGATTCTGGCAAACTCTACAGTAAGCTATGGGCAGAAAGTTACGAATGAGTTCCGCGTATCATCCCCAAACCGATGGACAATCTGAAAGAACCATCCAATCATTAGAAGACCTACTGAGAACTTGTGTATTGGATCATCTGGGTAGTTGGGATGAAGTACTTCCTCTAGTGGAATTCACCTACAATAATAGCTTTCATGCTAGTATTGGAATGGCACCTTACGAGGCTCTGTATGGAAGACGATGTCGAACTCCTTTATGTTGGTACCAGGACAGTGAAAAGGCTTTGATAGGACCTGAATTACTACAACAGACCACAGACAAAGTAAAGTTGATACGAGAAAGAATGAAGGCTTCGTAGAGTAGACAAAAGTCATATGCTGATCAAAGGAGAAGACCATTGGAGTTTGCAGTCGGAGATCATGTCTTTTTACGGGTCACTTCAACCACGGGAGTAGGAAGGGCTCTTCGTCCGAAGAAACTTTCTCCTAAGTTCATTGGTCCATATCAAATTTTGAGAAGAATTGGGTCAGTCGCTTACGAGATGGCGTTACCCCCTCAGTTAGCCAAACTCCATTCAGTTTTTCACGTTTCTCAACTAAGAAAATATGTTCCTGATCCTTCTCACATTCTAGAAGTAGAAGAGATTCAAATCAAAGAGGATCTCTCCGTAGAAGCACAACCTGTTTGTGTAGAAGACACTAAGACAAAGGAGCTTAGAGGGAAGACTATCAACTTAGTCAGGGTAGTTTGGGATAGGAAAACAGGTGATTCTACATGGGAATTAGAAGATGATGTAAAACATTCTTATCCCCATCTTTTTTTATGAAGTGTCGAATTTTCGAGGTCGAAAATTTTTTGTTGTTGGAGAGAATGAAAGTCCATTGAAAATAATAATAATAATAATAAATTAAAAATATATATATATATATATATATACATATTTATATATAAAATAAATAAAAAAAAAATAATAATATGATTGCAAAATGACAAAGAACCTTTCAGAAGTGGAATGGTGAGCAAGACACTTTTGGTAGTGAAGTCAAAATATTATTTTTTATAAAATAGTATTTTTAATAAAATATTAAAAAAATAAATAAATAATTAAATAAATAAATAAAAAGACAAAACTACTTTCACAAGTGGAGTTAAGGGGAAACAACTTTCTGTAATGGGATTTAAAAATTATTTATAATAAAATATTAATAAATAAAAAAACACTAAATAGTGCCAAATCTTAGCCTATAAATAGTAAGCTTGAGGAAGGCTGAAACTTGCACCAAAAATTGAGAGCAATTTTGAAAGAAGAGAGTTGGAGGAAATTTTAGTTGCTAAGGGGGAGTTCTGGAAGTTTTCGGAGAACGGATTCTAAGGAGAAGACTAAGTCTGGAATAGGGGTAAGGGAAGTTACACTTAAGTTTTTGTTTTGTATTATCCTGAGTCTTGAATATGTAATATTTTGCTTTTGTTCGATCTTAAATCTTGAATATGAAACATTTTGTTTCTGTATGATTTGAATTTAGAATAAGAACATGCTTCTGTGAGAAGATCCAAGTTTGATAGTTGTAAAATGCGATATTGATTATGTTATGCTATTTGTATGTTATTAGTTGCTTCTTTTGTATTGTTGGAAGGATGAGAAGTTGTCTAACTGGCTTTGCCAGATTCAACTTCTTGTCTCCCCAAACTTTTAAAGGCTTTCCTTATTTAATTATATTGTATTTTTGGAAGGATGAGAAGTTGTCTAACCGGCCTTGCCAGATTCAACTTCTTGTTTCCCCAAACTTTTTACGGCTTTCCTTATTTATTTATATTGTATTTTTGGAAGGATGAGAAGTTGCCTAATCGGTCTTGCCAGATTCAACTTCTTGTTTCCCCAAACTTTTTACGGCTTTCCTTATTTATTTATTTTGTATTTTTGGAAGGATGAGAAGTTGTCTAACCGGCTCTGCCAGATTCGACTTCTTGTTTCCCCAAACTTTTTATTGCTTTCCTTATTTATTTATATTGTATTTTTGGAAGGATGAGAAGTTGTCTAACCGGCTCTGCCAGATTCAACTTCTTGTTTCCCTAGATTTTTTTATTTTCCTTATTTATTTATATTGTATTTTTGGAAGGATGGGAAGTTGTCTAACCGGCTCTGCCAGATTCAACTTCTTGTTTCCCCAAGAAATTTTATATTAAGATTATTTTTTTTATGATTGTCAAATACTTGATTCTTCTCTGACCAATTATAGTAATATTTTATGATTGTTAATTTGTTTATAATTATCTTGTATGAATTCTATTATCAATGTATTTTATGATGTTTGATATGAAATTATGCATTTGAAATATAGTATGAGTCTCGGGGAGAGACTCTATAATGGTATGGTATTAGTGTATATGTTGATGTTGAAGGTCCTGTTGTTGGTGGTTATCCTAAAACTCTAATAATTGTCTAGTCTCAATTAGAGAAGGATGTGTTATATGGTGAGAGTAGTAGGAGGTCCTAGTCTATGTTCATAGACGTTAATGGACTAACCTTGTGGGTGATGTGATATATTATATTTGGCCATAACTGTGTTGTAGATGTCACCACAAGTGCATGGCCACCCGAGACTTCCATCAACATTATATCCGGATAATAGAGTCTAGTATGATAATTGCATCTTACAAGTATCTATGGTGAATGTATTACGTATAATAATAATGTAATGCTTTTCTTTGAATTTTGCTTGGTAGCTCACCCTTACTTGTTTGTTTGTGCCGGAAAATCTTATTTTTGCGATGATCGTATAACGTTTATGTTATACGGGAGCAGATGACAGAACAACGTCCGAACCAATACAAGTGAAGGAGGAAGCAGCATAAAAAAGAAGAGTAGTTTTAAAAAAAATAAATAAATAAATTAGGAGTGTTTCAATGATGTTAAAAAAAAAATGTATTTCCAGTGTGAACTATGTTACTCCTAAATGGATGATTGTAATACTGTACGATGTTTATTTTATTAATGAAATAATTTTGTGTGTGAGATATTAAATTTTTGGGGTGTTTCATCATGACCTTGGAGCAGCGTGTGTGCACGGTTTCTTTCATCCTAAAAATCACACAGAGCTGGAATGAGCCGAGGTGCCAAGGATGGCTGCAAGAAAAGTGTGATTTATCTTTGGAGAAGAGCAGCACGGTCACGTGAAGAACCAAGGAAGCACATGGACCTTTTCAGTTTTGCTAGAGAAGCTTTGTACTTGGAGCATTGGGAGATGTGGAGTTGATTTAAGTGTAGCACATTCATTGAGTGTGTGAGGTGCTTGTCACGGCTAGAAAGAGGTGGAGCGGTGCTTCCAGAAGGCATGGAGAAAGTGGTGTGCTGTCACGGCTTGGGAGGATGCACAAGCTTACATTTTAACTTTTGATTAAAGCCTTTTATTGCTTCTTTGCTGGAACGAAAAAAGCACCGTGAATAATGCTTGGAGAATAAAGTCTAGATGATGGGACGTTTGGCAGCAGTGTAGCAATGCAATTCTTTTATTTATTTGAGAAAGGAGAAATCAATTAGAATGGAGAATGGGCAGCACACTGTCACGGAGGACAACGCTGTCACGGCCTGGGAAAGGAAAAGCACCACGCACATTCCAACATTTCTTTTAGAAGCGCACAGAGATTTAGATAGGAGTAGATGTCACGGTTTGGCTGGGAGAAGCACATTTCATTCTTATTTGAAGTCACGTTCAGCTTGGTGTTGCACGGAGAATGGAGGGGAGCTCTCGGTTTTAATTATTGCACAAAGTAGCAGCACGTTGGGAGTTTGTTGTCGCGGCTGCAAGGGAGCATCTTTCATTTTGGAGAAATGGTAGTAGCACGTAGAGAGGTGTCACGGTCTTGTTGACTTTTAGGAAGCACAACACGCAGGGCTTCACACAGGGACGAGCTGCCACCTAAGTGAAATTCATTTTCTTTTTGGCTTGAGAAAAGGGTTGCACGGTGAAGAAGTGGATGCACTAGGAAGTGGTGTGTTGTCACGGTTTAATGGAGTAACGGTTTTAGTTTTCTTTACTTCTTCAAGCATTTAATGTTAAATTTCTTTAAGCATTCATTTCAATCGCCCGCCATTCTCAGTTTCCATTTAATTGTTTAGCTCAATGTTGCACTTTTAATTTGGTTAAAGCACTTTTCATTTTAATGTTCTCTATTTTTCTTGGTTGTGATATTTTAGTTACGATGTTAGCTTAAGTGACCAACTATTTTAATCCTGCGTTCACATCCGTGTTTATGTTCGTGTTTTAATTTAGTTCACTTGCATTCACAAAATCTTCACAAACCCCCTCACAAAGTGTTCGACCTATTACTTGAATCACATTTGGTCCTTGAGAGACGACCTAGGAGTCACTTCCTAGCACTATATTGCATTCTTATTTGCACAACAAATTTGATGGGCCGCGACAATCGCATCAGCGCCATTGCTGGGGACTCGTGGTTTAACTATTTTATTATTTCTATTTTATTTTTATCTTTTTATCTTTTTGTTTTTATCTTTTTAGTTTATCTTTTCTATCTTTTTGTGCTAACAATTGTTTCTAGGGTTTTGTGTTCTTGTGTATGCAGGATACAATTCGGGCTAGGAGCAAGAAAATTTCGAAACTGCTTCTTGAAGGTTTGGACGAAAGTAGAAGGAGGAGGAGAGTTCAAACTTCTAGAGAATTATTGCCTTCTCCGAAAACACTTCTACAACCCTCACCACAAAGATCTAACCAGAGTACTGAAGAGATGGCCGGAGAAAACAATGGTAGACGTACTCTGGCGAATTACACCAATGTTGTTGGCCCTCATCACTTTAATAGCATTGCTAGGCCGAGGGTCAATGCTGCAAACATGGAGGTGATACCGGCATTGATACAATTGGTAAAGAGCAACCAATTTAATGGGCTATCACATGAAAGTCCATATGAGCATCTAACCACATTCAACGAGATTTGCAACACTGTGAAGATCAATGGTGTGTCAAAAGACGTTATAAAGCTTAGTTTGTTTTCTTTCCCATTGGGAGGCAATGCTAAGTTATGGTTGAATTCTTTCCGGGAGGATAGCTTTACTCAATGGGAAGCCGTGGTTTCAAAGTTTCTTAACAAATACTTCCCACAGTCCAAAATCAACAAAGGGAAGCAAGAAATTTCTTCTTTTAAACAAGGCATGGAGGAGATGCTAGGTTAAGCATGGGATAGATACAAGAGCTTGTTGAGAAAGACGCCCACTCATGGCGTTGACGAAGCAACGGTAGTCATTCTTTTCCTTGGAGGTCTTGGTTCACAAACCAAATTGATGCTAGATGCCTCAGCTGGAGGTAATATTAAATGAAAGACTCCAGAGGAAGCTTTTGAATTGATAGACAACATGGCTACTAATGACAACGAGTTGCATAGTGAAAGAGGAACTCTAATTCAACATGAGGGAGTCTTACAATTGCAATCTCAAGATGCCTTGCTTCCTCAAAATAAAATCATAACTCAACAATTGGAGAATTTGACAAAGACACTTGCCCAGTTGCCAAAGGAGCTAAAGAACGTTGCACAGGTTCAACAACAACTTTGTGAACTATGTGGTGGTGATCATATCAATGGTTAATGTGCTTTTCCAGTGGAGGCCTTAGAAGATGTCAATTTTATGGCCAATCAATTTCAATACCGCCAAGGGAACTACAACCAAGGGTGGAAACCTCACCCAAGCATGGGTCAAGGTCAGAATGGACAAGCTGAACAAGCAGGACAATTCAATATACCACAACAGCAACCATCAATATGGCAACAAATATCTGCGTTGAATGAGAAATCATCCAAGCTTGAAGAAACTCTTCAAAAATTTATTCAGGTGACTATTTCCAACCATAAAAGCACTAAAGCTGCAATTAGAAATTTGGAGATACAGGTTGGCCAAATGGCTAAGAAGTTGGAGAATATGCCTGACAAGAGTTTTGGGGCTAATACTGACGTTAACCTTAAGGAAGAGTGTAAAGCTATTGTAAGTGCAGATGATGAGAGGGTGGACGAGAAAAAAGAGAGTGTTGAGTTAGATAAAAGAGAAGAAAAAGAATAGAGAATAGGTGAGGTTGAGAGAAGAGAGAAAGAAAAGAAGAGGGGAGAGAAAAATATTGAGAAAAATGAAAAAGTTCTTCCTTATCCTGAGGGGAGTGAGAAAATAGAAAAAGAGAAACAATATGGGCGTTTTAAAGATATTTTCAGGCAACTGGAGATTACAATACCTTTGACTGAAGCACTGCAACAAATTCCAGCTTATGCAAAGTACATAAAGCAAGTTTCCACAATGAAGAGATATATAGATGAGGAGACTAAGGATGAAAAGGGAGATTGCAGTGTTATTGAAAAAAAGTCACTTCCTCCATCTAGGATGTTTTATTATTCCTTGCGTCATAGGGAAGGAGAATATAAGGAAAGCCTTAATTAATTTGGGGTCAAGTATTAATTTAATTCCTTTATCTCTGCTTAAAAGGATTGATGATCTTGAAGTCAAGCTAACAAAGGTGACTTTGCTCATGGCGAATGGATCTTCAAAGAAACCCTATGGTGTGGCGGAAGATGTGGTGGTTTGCATAGACAAACTAAAATTTCTGGTAGACTTTGTGGTGATGGAGATGAAGGAGGATGAGAAGGTCCCAATTATTCTTGGAAGACCGTTTATGAAAACAGCAAAGGTAATCATCAATGTGGATGATGGAATAACAGTGTTTCAAGATCGAGAAGAAAAGGTGATCTTTAATGTCTACAAAGAGGAACAACAGATTCAAGAGAAGAAGGCTAGTCATAAAGCTGCATGTAAGGATGCACACGTGACTAGTTCTAAAGCTGTAAAGCCGGACGTCAAAGGTAAAAATTGTTTCTTGTTAGAGGTTAGGGAAGAAGAAAAAGATGGCAAAGGAAGGAAGGTTCATGATGACTTGATGGAGCCACAACTCAAACTTGGTACACCAGTAAGATTCAAGAACAAGTTGTGGGTTGTCAAAGATTTTAAAGAGAATGGAGTGATTGAGATTGAGGCTTCATATTCAAGGTGAGTCAAAAAGGTGGACCAGAAGCAATTGATGAGTTGGTGTGATGAAAGAAATATGAACATCAACATTGAAGACGGAACTTGAACTTTATTGGGTCAAGCTAGTGACGTTAAAAGAGCGCTTGCTAGGAGGTAACCCAATGATTTAAGAACTTTTAATGTTTGGTTTGGTGATGTAATTATGAACTTTTGGTATTTTTGTTTTGGTTATAAGTTTGTTACAGGGTTTACATCTACTGATGGATATTAGGTGGAAGAGTATCTACTGAAGGATGCTGGAGGATTTTGGGTCAGGCTCGTGACGTTAAACAAGCGCTACCTAAGAGGCAACCCAGTTGATTGACTTTATTTTTTGTGTGCGTTGATTTTGTTCTAGTTGCATTATAGGGATTGAATGTTTGAGTGATGTGAAAAACTAAATGCATCGGGGTAGTGAGAGGCATTGGTAAAGGACATCTAATGCAAGCTAGGAAGAAGAAGAGTAGGTGTAGCAAATGCCGCTCAGCGGTAGTTACCACTGAGCGTGACGGTTGTAGATTGAGTGGACTGTTTTGTTTTAATTGGGCTCAGCGGGATTTGGCCCATTAGGTCTCTTTCATACCCTAGGGCAATAGGATCAAGACTTTGGGATCAAGACTTTGGGATCAAAGAGGAAGGATAAGGAACCAGACCGCTCCTATTCCAACAAGTTCCTTTCCCGCAAGCATGAGCCCCACTTCAATGTTGTCCAAGATAGGAGGCTATTAATGGAAAGGAAAGTTGGATTGATACTTGATTTTGCTCCACAATTTGGAGAGCAATTGGAGAACAGGAACTGGGTGAGGCTTGCCATTTACCCTACACCAACTAACATAGCAGTGATGAAAGAATTCTACACCAACACAAGGAGGTTGGGTGATCATCCCAATAAGGATTATATGAGTTATGTTAGAGGACACACCATTCGGTATGACCCTGATGCTATAAACAGGTTTCTAAATACTGAATGGGCTGGTGACCAATGTCAGTTTGCTCTAAATATGGAAGACGGAGCAGACTTTGGTGATGTGGAGAGTGTGCTATGTGTTCCTAGAGGGCATTTTCAGAGAAACAGGAATGGTGCAGTTGTGAACATAAGGAGAGCTGATCTGACTCCTTTAGCAAAGTATTGGATGGCATTTTCTCATGCTAACATCCAGCCGTGCTCACATGTCTTAGATATTACTGTTAGCAGCGCGCTTCTTTTGTACTGTGTGCTCAAAGGGATGAGCATTAACATTGGCTAGGTCATAGCCAATGACATACAGGTGTGTGCAAATACCATGAACAACAGAGCACCTTTGGGGCATCCCTCTTTGATTACACACCTATGTGAGCTAGCTGGAGTGAATATCTCTACACTGCCATTTGAGAGGCCTAGGAAGGCAATTGATGAGGCCTATTACAGACAGTATTGTGGCGGCGTAGCTTAGCCAGTACCACCACACCATCCTCGTAGAGGGAGAGGACCACCATAGGGTCAGGCTCCTGCACAACCTCATGAGGCAAAGCCATTTTAGATGAGGGACATGTATATGTCTCTTATGGATGCCAGGATGCAGTCCCTTCACAGAGGTGAGGTGGCCACAGTTGATATGATTATTGGGATGTATGATACACCCCCAGGACATAGGTGGACCATGGATGAGTTTAATAATGTGGTGGCGTGGCCAGAGGAGCAAACCCAGGGTAGTGGAGTTGGAGCAGCTGAAGCTTCAGCTATGGATGATGATGATGATGATGAGGATGCTTTTGAAGATGCTGAGGATGATGAAGAGGAGGAAGATTCAGATGACAACATGGGATGAGATAGCATCTACTGATGAATGCTATCATTACTAGAGCAGGATTTTTTCTATCTTTTGTTTTGTACTTTTGAAATTATTTGCTTCTGTTCTTAGAATAGGTTGTGATGTACTCAGTGTGAAACTTTATTTGCTATGATGGTTTGCTTGTGATTTATTCATGATGAGTATTGCTTGATGATGCTTGGATATGGATTGATGTTGAGATTGTGCACACTATATGCTGATATACAGGTGGTTGTTCACAAGCTATGTGAACAGATGCATGATGTTCTGATTGTGATTATGATGCTAAGCAGGATGTGTATGTGGAATGATTGGATGAGCTTATGTTTGAGGTTTTGAATTCTAGAGTTTTTGTGATTTAGTGCTATTATATTGAAAGCATGAATGACTTTGCCTAGGTTTCTATGATTGAATCACTTGCTTGTATGGTTCATATGATCAAGGCCATTTGTTGGTAACCCTTTATTAGCCAAATGCATGATTTTAGCCTAATAAAAGAGAGCACAATGTGTTCTATCCTTTGAACGCTTAGCCTTGAACATGATAGAAAACCCTTTTTGAAAATCTTTACCTTGAGTTGAGTTGAAAAATATCTTGTGGTATTGATAATTGTTCAAGTTTGGGGTTGTTGGGAGGTCTAAAAAGGGAATATGAAAAGCATTGAGCTAAGCACGTGAAAAGCAAAATAAAAAGGAAAGAAAAGGAAGAAAAAGAAAAACTCAATGCAAAGGAAAGTTGGGAAGAAGTAAGAATGATTGTCTTTAAATGATGATTCTCTTAACTCAAGGATTTTGTGATCCAGAAAAACCAATTTTCTTCTTAGCCCAGCCACATTATAAGCCATAGAAAAGTCCTTGTGATGATGCTTGCTTGTGAGTGTATTTTATTGTGGTTAAATGAAAGTCAATGTTGATTCATGTGACATTGTGATAGTAGAGTGAATGAGTGACCTCCATATACACTTGTGTGATTGAGTGAAACACTTTATCTAGTGAGAAATAATTCCATGAGCACATGATTACATCTATGCTTAGTTAATTGATCATTCATGAGAATAGCATTTGTTGGATACTTTGTGACTATGTGAACACCACAATGAGTTTGATTGAATTAGAGCATGTGTGCATCTTGACTGAATTCTTTTTTATGAGTTGATTTGAGTAATTACTTGTCTTGAAAGAAAGAGTTTTTGAATGCGGAGAACCATTGTATGGATTGGGGAAGACTGAGTTACATCTTGTTTACTTGGGACAAGGAAAGTTCTAAGTTTGGGGTTGTGATAACAGTTGAAAAACTGTTATTTTTATACTTAATTTTGACATTAAAAACAACCTTTATGACTTGGAAACTAGCTTGAAATCATGTTTTTGCTTAATTTTTTGAAATAAGAGAGTTGGATGGGTTTTATGCTTGGTTTTCATTGTTTTGGCAGAAATTAAGATGAATCAGGTGAAAATAGTTAATGTAGTAAGGAGCTGGACTCAAGAAAGGAGGTAAAAGTGCACTAAAGAAGAGTCGCATTTACCGCTCAGTGCCACTTTTACCGCTGAGCGGCACTCTGAAGTATTGCAGTCACCACTGAGGGGAAAAACTGCAGCTGAGCGTCAAAACTGAAGAACAGCACTTTCCGCTGAGCGCCAAAATACCGCTGAGCGCCATTCATTTGGGCTTGGGCTTATTTTTTTGTTATTTTTAGTAAACTATATAAGGGTTTAGTCGACCTAGGGTTGGTATCTTTGAACGGAAAGATGCAAAATCACACTTTCTTCACCCCTTTGTTCCAACACAAGGCAATTTGGGCATTTATGTCTCTTTTAGACTTTGTTGTGAATTTTCCTTTTTAATGTTGTTGTGTATGCAGTTGGCTTTAGTTTTTTAAGACTTTCCATTGATTTAGTTTGAACTTAATGTCTGTCTCGGGGTACGCTTTAGAGCTTGATGTTGTTATTGAAAGTTCTTAGGAATGAGATTTCAGTAGCGGAACTAACTAAATCAAACCAAATGTGCAAATCACCAGGGATGGGGTTGTGTGTTTGGATTCACTGTTTTGGAACTTAAGGCAAGTTTGATGGACTTCTTACACCAAGGGATTGGGTGAGGGTTTGTCATACTTAGGTAGGCACAACAAGAGGGATCTGAGTGTTCTAACTTCAGAAAACAGGGAAAGTGGAATTATTTGTCAATTGTATGTCTCTTTTGTTTGAATTTCTTTTATGCAGTTTGCCTACAGATGTTTCTAGTTGTTGGAAGATCCTAGGGATGGGATTTCAACAGCTGAAAGGGGAGTACTAAGTGATCTTGCAACAAGAGGGATCTGAGTGAGGTTATTTAAGAAATCCATTTCAATCATTTTGCATATTGGAATTGTTGTTTGGTTGGTGTGCTCACGTTCTGCAATTTTGTTTCTTCTTTTCCTTATTTCTTTGTTTGTGTTTTTATTTTATTTTTCTATTTCACTTCTCTATATGTTACTTTTAATTTTATCTTTATGTTTTAGTTTTTGTAAGAAATTGTTATGCAGGTGCAGATGGAGTTATCTTCAATGTTTAGTTATGTTATTTATGTTTTGTAATATGTTTTGAACTATGTGTTAGTTGTAAAGACAATTGTGTTTTGATTTAATGATTTGGCATTGTCTGATTACGTTATGTGATTCTTGAGGTTGATGACATGTATGTTTGTGGTGGCTGTGCTTAAAAATTTTTATCTGTGTGTATGAATATGACCAGATCTATGAGTGTTGAGAGCATATATTGATTGAGAGATATTGAGTTGTCTAGATATGGAATTGGTTTTTGCATGATTTTGATTCTACGTATATACACACACTTTTTGGTTAAGGATGAAAAAGGCCCTGTTTATTATTGATTATATAGCTACTTGGCCAGATAGCCAACCTTTAGACACTGTGATACATTTGTGAACCTTTTTGAGCCTTGAAAATTTTTTCCTTCCACCTTGAGCCTATTAGATGATATCCTACCTTACACCCTAGAAGAGAACATGTATTATGCTTTAAAAGAGGTTAAGGTTGAATTCAAGTTTGTGGGAAGAAAAGATCAATAAAAAAAATATGATAAAAAAAAGAAGCTCAAAATGAAAGTAAAGGTTGAGTCGTGAAAGAAAATGGTATGTGATGAATGATATATTTTGGGATTTGAGTACTGGATTGAGAATTGAAGTTGTTCTCTTCTTAATAGGTGTCTTTGAATCCAAGAAAAACCATGATTCTTTTTATAGCCAAGCCAAGCCTTAACCTGAAAAGACCTTTGGACTTAACCAATAGCGTGTAAAGTGTGTGAATCAAATGAAATGCAAAAGCTGATGAAGTTCTGTCAATTCTACTGTCATGTGAGGACAAACACTTGAGTGTGAGTAATGATAAATGCTGATCTGGTTGTTCATATTCTATGCACAGATGATTTTGTGAGTGATGCACCATGTCATACTTGTTTGAAATCTTTGGGAACGCATGTGATTATTCTGATGTGTAGAGTCATTTTATCAAAATTTCAAATGTCTGTTGCGATGTTCATTTTCTTATTTGATTTCATGAGGGCATGAAATAGTTCAAGTTTGGGGGAGTTGATAAGTGTGAAAAAGAGTTGTTTTTATACTTATAAATGAACTCAATCTTGTAATTATTCATGTTGTTCCTCATTGAAAAGTTGTAATAGGTAGTAGATTGTTATGTAAAAATATTGTACAGGAAATTATGTATTATTTAGACTCTGTCAGTCAATTTTCGCAAAGCGAAAGCCAAAATTCGCAGTGCCAGAAGAAGTAAATCCGCATAGCGCACCAGTACCTGTGCGCTGAGCGAATAACATCAGTTAAAATGCAGTAGTTAAGAAAATTCGCATAGCGCACCAATACATGTGCGCTAAGCGAATTAATGAATTTAAGTGGCTTTAAAAGATTTGATAGAGCGACAGAAACATTCTCTTCGAACAGAAGTTCCAGACAAAAGAAAGAAACGAAAACATCTCAGGAACTTCTGGAGACTACCTCGAGGCATCAAGACACCATTGTTGCAAGGGATTGCTTCAAATGTGTACGTTTAGATGATTAGGAGTAGTTTTTCTTTCGTTGGAATTAGATGTAATGAACTTACTCTGATGTAATTTTCCTGTTCAATATATCGTTGTTCGTTCATATGCTCTTTCTTGTATTTACTATCATTGTATGAAAATATAATGTTATTTGAATGTCTCTGATTACTGGAAAGTAATTTTGAACATGGACATAGATAGAGCACCTAAGTGATTTGGGATCTAGGGATAGACTCAATAACTTGGTCATTCTTAACATCGGCCTTAATGCAAATTGTATGTTAAATTGACTAAGGGATTAGCATTTTAATATATTAATTTAGAACTAGTTGCTAAGGGATTAGAACTAGTATGCCTTGATGTGAATGTTTGAATGAAATAATGAAATATTGAACAGAGTTTTATATTCATATGATTCATGAAACCCAATTCCAACAAAGTTTCTTTTAAATATAATTCCTTGCACACCAACTGTTTGATAAAAATACCAAAAAGAGTTTCTTGTGTTTTTTGTACACTTTGATGTCTAATTGAGTTATAAAAGGAAGAATTGTCATGTGTTGCACAAGTCCCTTGGGAGAACGATACTTTTACTTATTCACTGTATTACTTGGAACGATTTGGTATACTTGCCAAAAAAGGGTGTAAAAAGAATGAAGTGGGCCAAAATCCCGCTTGAGCCCCAAACTTAAAACCCACTCTGCAGTCGTGCCGCCCGGGCGCCCCCCAAGGAGGCGCTCAAGCGTCAACCGGCATTCTTCTACCTTAGCTTGTTTGGCTCTTTATGGGTATTCCTGGTCTTGGGTTCTCAGATTCAACTTAGAATTTTCCAGTTTCTTTTCCCTAGCCCTCACAACACACTCAAATCAAACAATTACTGTCTTTTTACCCCTCAAACATTCAGTTATTACAGACTAAGCACACTCGAATCAAACAAACACAAAACAAACAGAAATAAAATTCAAAAATCCAAACTAAAGAACAAAATAAAGGTTTGTAAAACACTAGGTTGCCTCCCAGTAAGCGCTTCTTTAACGTCACTAGCTTGACCCAATAGGCTCATGTCACATCTTTGATCTTGGTGTTATCTTTTCCTTCTCTACACCAATAGTTCTTCAGTAACTTCCTGTTCACCTTTTTGATTCTCCTGGAAATTGGAGATTCAATCTCTATCAATCCATCAGTTCTGAGTTCTTTCACAAGACACAACTTTTTGTTGAATCTCACTGGAATGCCTGGTATAAATTCTTCATATTTCTCCAGGGAGTCTTGATGAACACTTTTTCCTTTGCTATATTTTTCTTCTTCTTTTACCTGTGACAAAAAACACTTTTTACCTTTCTTACCTGGCTTAGCAGCTTTAGTACTAATCTCTAGTGCATCTCCACATGCAGCTTTGAGACTAGTCTTCTTCACTTGAATTTGTTGCTCAGCATTGAAGACATTGAACATCACCTCCTCTTCTTGGTCTTTGAGTGCTATAGTTCCATCATCAACATTAATGATCACCTTGGTCGTCTTCATGAATGGCCTTCCAAGAATAATAGGGATGTCTAAATCTTCCTCCATCTCCATTACAACAAAGTCCACCAAGAATCTGAGATTGTCAGTTTGTACCATCTCATCCTCTACCACACCATAGGGCTTTTTGGTGGACCCATCCGCCATAAACAGAGTCATCTTTGCAGGCTGGACTTCAAGACCACCAATCTTTTCAAGAACAGATAAGGGCATCAAATTGATACTGGACCCTAAATCAATTAGGGCTTTCCATATTTTATGGCTCCTGATATTGCAAGGAATGGTGAAACTTCCTGGATCTTTAACTTTAGGAGGTGCCTTCTGCAAGATCATACTACACTCTCCATGTACCTCAATTGTTTCCTCCTCTAAATATTTCTTTCTTCTGAGGAGTTTCTTCAAAAACTTAGTATATTCAGGAATTTGTTGTAGTGCTTCAGTCACAGAAATTTTAATCCCCAATTTTCTGAAAATTTCTTTAAATCACCCTAATTGCATCTCTTTTTCTTTTCTAGAACACTCTTTAGGGTGAAGAAGATTTTTCTCAATTTTATCTTTTTCTCTCTCACTCTCTTCTTTTTCTTTTCTCTCTTCTTTTTCTTCTTTCTCTTTTAACTCAACTTTTTCTTTTCTCTCTATCTCTTTCTCTTTTTTCCTCTCATCTTCTATGCTCACAATAACCTTGCATTCTTGCTTGGGGTTAACTTTAGTATTAGCCCCAAAACTGTTGATAGGTATTTCTTCCAACTTCTTGGCTATTTGACCAACCTACATCTCTAGATTCCTTATAGCAGCTTCAGTGCTTTTCTGGATGGAAAGAGTTGCCTGCATGAACTGTTGGAGAGTTTCCTCAAGCTTTGTAGTTCTGTCAGCTAGAGAGGGTTGTTGTTGCCACTGTTGTTGTTGCTGTTGTGGTGATCTATTGAATTGTCCACCAGTTTGCCCAAACTGACTTTGTCCCATGCTAGGATGAGATTTCCACCCTTAATTGTAATTGTTGGAACGAAACTTGTTGCCCATGTAATTAACTTCTTCATTGAGATTCTCAGACACAACACATTGACCATTAATATGGTCACCACCACATCGTTCACAAAGTTGTTGTTGAACTTGTAAGACATTCTGGCACTCCGTTGGTGGCTGAGAAAGCTTCTTTGTCAACACTTCTAGTTGTTGAGTTATAATCTTATTTTGAGCAAGCAAGGCATCATAAGACTGTAACTGTAGAACTCCCTTAGATTGTGATGGAGCTCCTCTTTCACTATGCATCTCATTGTCATTGGTAGCCATGTTGTCAATCAATTCAGATGCTTCCTCTAGAGTCTTACATTTAATATTGCCTCCACTTGAGGCATAAAGCATCAATTTAGTTTGTGAACCAAGACCTCCAAGGAAAAGAATGACTACCGTTGCTTCATCAAAACCATGAGTAGGTATCTTTCTCAGCAAGCTCTTGTATCTATCCCATGCTTTCCCCAAGGTTTCCTCCATGCCCTACAAGAAGAGATTTCCTACTTCCCTTTGTTGATCTTTGACTGTGGGAAGTATTTGTTTAAGAACTTTGCAACCACATCTTCCCACTAAGTCAAGCTATTTTCAGGAAAAGAGTTCAACCACAATTTAGCATTGCCTCCCAATGAGAAAGGAAACAAGCTCAATTTAATAGCATAATCTGGAACTCCATTCAGCTTCACGGAATTACAAATCTCATTAAAGGTTGTCAGATGCTCATATGGACTTTCATTTGATAGTCTATTGAATTGACTGCTCTTCACTAGATGGATCAACGCAGGCTTCATCTCCATACATGCGACATTGACCCTCGACCTTGCAATGCTGTTAAAATGGTGAGGGCAAAAAACTGTTGCATAATCTGCCAAGGTACGTCTACCACCATTGTTGTCCATGCTTTCCTGATCAGATTGTAAGGCCTATGAAATTCTCTCTAGAGAAGGTCCTCTAGATAGTCTGCTTCTTCTCTTCCTTCTATTAGTCTCAAGTCCTTCAAGAAGAGGTTCAGAACTTTTGTTGCTCCTAGTCCTAATTGTATCATGCATAAACTAGACACAAAACCCTAGAAAACTTTGTTAGCACAAAAATAAACGACACTAGACACAAATTAAAAATTAGACAAAAGATTAAAACTAAAAATAAAAAAAAAACAAAGTCAAAGTTAATCAAGAATCACACAAATAGAATAGTTTAAACCGTGAGTCCTCGGCAACGGCGCCAAAACCTTGTTGGATGAATCGGCAAATCATCGAATCGCACAAGTAATATAAAATGGTAAGACCAAGTTTCGTATCCCAAAGGACTCTCGGCAATAGCAAGTCGTGAGATAACTCTATTAATTAAGACTTGAAGAAAACGAGATCATTGGTTTCAAATGCGAAGACAAAAAATTAAATATGAATGCAGTTTGATCTATAGCAGAATAAAACAGTGAACGAATGTTGTTTAATATGAGATGAATATGTTGTTGGGGTTAGATTTCACCAAGTTTCCTCTCAAGTATGTAAGAATTCTTCTTTATGCATTAATGTCAACGTTACTCACTAAATTACTTAAACTCGATCCCTCGGCGAAGAAGCATGTCCTTAATCACTAGTGCATGCAATTCCTAGCATTCCTAGTAATTAAATGTGAAGATCAAGAGCTTTAAGACGACCAAGACTCATACCCTTATCCCTGACCAATATTACTCTTGGGAGAATTCAACAAGAACCTCAATTGTAAGGAATCTCCCGACACTCATGCAATTCATGCATCACGCTATGAATGACTTAAACAAAGCATGTAATAAACACAGATGAATTACTCTAACAATTAATGAAAAAGCATGTGTTATTAAGAATCAATTCAAATACATGAGAGTTCACAAGGTTACATCATTCCCCAACAACAAATAGAGTTTAGTTCACCATAGACATGGTGAAACTAGATGAAAAATGGAAAAGCATGAGATAGCAAAACCCTAAAAGTAGAGGATGGAAGCTCCCACATCCAAATTGGGCTTCAAAGAGTGGAAGAGTGTGTTGTTGTGCTGCTCCAGCTAGAGATACAAAACATAGGACGCCTGGGTCCTTTAAATAGAGCGAAGACAGAACAGAAACAAAGACTAGGCACGTGTCGCTGGCGCTCAAGCGCCCTACTTTAGGCGCCCGGGCGATGAACGGTGGTCTTCTACGCTCAAGCCTCAGACAGGACGCCCTAGCTTCGTGCTTGCGGCGCTCAAGCGCCCCAAAAAGGGGCACTCGGGCGATGAGCGACACTCTTCTGCGCCCAAGCCTCAGAAATGATGCCCAAATTTCGTGCATCTGGCGCTCAAGCGCCCAAAAAAGGCGCCCAGACGCTGAGCAGCCCTCTTCTACGCTCAAGCCTCCAAAAAGGGCGCCCAAGCTTCGAGCATCCCTCCCTTATGGTGCTTTTCCAGGCTTTTCTAAGCTCCAACTCCCCAGCACTTCATCCCTGCTTTCCATATTATCTCATTTTCAACCAAAACAAGGAGAATTAGTCATAAAACCATCAAATTTAACCTCAACTCTCTTATTCACACAACTTAACAGAAAAACATGATTCCAAACAAGTTTCCAAGCAGAAAAGGGTGCATTTAGTATCAAAATTACATCACAAATAACGGTATTTTCAACCGTTATACATGAGTGCAATGATAAACAGTCAATTAATCAATTTCATACATCACATAATCGATTTCAATCAGATATAAACAATTACTCAACTTAAAACAAACTCTGATTTCATTGATGTGAAATATGATTACAATCAGATGATATGAAAACAAAATGGCATACAAGGCCATTTACAAAACAAGTAATAAAAACAAACAAACCATCAAACAAGCAAACAAAAAAAATATTACTAGATTGTAAACACAAGACCCCTATTCTGTTTCAGATAACTCTACAAAATTTTCTTCACTTGTCTCATCATCTATGTCTAAAGATTCTTCTGTTGATGTAGAACTTTCCACATAATTCTCTGTGATTTCATCCATATTCTTATTCATTTCCATAAGAGATTTCTTTATCAGATTATCTCTTTTGAGTACCTTTTCAAATCTATTCGCCACAAACTTTTCAAATTCAGATGTAGGAGTTTGTAATATCTGTTCACTATCTGAGTCATGTAACTCCTATGGATTTTTGGTTGAGTCATGTTCATTTGTGAAAAACCATCCTAGAGCAGTTTTCTTCAGACCAATACATGATAAAGTCGCCTTTCCAATTTGATTGACTTTGTTGCATGTGACTTTGGTTTCACCACTGAGATTAATTTCACTTAGAGACAATATTTTGCTAATGAACACACCATAAGGTAAATCATACCAGTCTTTGATACCATCATCAGTAATATGCCACTTGAAAACACCTACCCAGTTTGTTGGTATTCTGAACATTATAGCATTTAGCAAATATAGATCCACTGAAGTCAATTTTTCATAATTAGATCTTCCGGGTATCAAAACACGACTAATGATGAAAGCAATGATTTTCTCTTCTTTGTCCAGTCATCTATGTAGAAATCCTTTTTCCTTTTTATATCTTCCTATATATCTCATGCAGTCTTTGAACATTTGTGTCTTCCTAGTCCATCTGTTTTGTAAGCAATCAGATAGATGTGACAAGCGTCCTTCATTTTTTAGATTAGCAACTTGTAACAAGGTATCATTTTTTATAACAATGTCTACTCCTTTTACTCTTGAGTGGATATCTCTGTTGACAACCTTCATATTGTTGTAAAATACATTTACTAGATTCGGGTAGCAGTCACCTTTCATCTGAACAAAGGTGTGTAAACCTTGAAAATCAAGTTTTTCTGAAAGATGAAGCCTTTAGTTCTGAAAAGAGATAGCTCAATTGATTTATGAGGAACAACTTTCTTTATATTCTTCCAACATTTATATCTTTCTTTAACATCACTGTCACTGATCCACCCTGAAGGACTTGCACTTCTTTCGGATGGAGAGATGTTCTTGATATGCTTTGACGAAGACGATGATGCCATTTTCACAGAATTCACGAATCACCTTCACGTAGAATCTTGTAGGGTTTTGTGTATTACAACTAGTCATGATATGCATATATAAAATGCGAAAGACACAATTTCACTCGAGCCCACATTTAAAATTTCAAATATAGAAGGCCCAGTAACAGAGATATCTAATCGACTATATTATTTGCAAAGTTGACTACTGTAAGACAAATTTTCACCAAACAGAAAGAATCATACAATAACATAATGGACTATACATTTAATTCAATCGATTAAAAGTCGTAAAATTGATTTTTACAACAAACAATCTCAAACAATCAACTAGTAAACAATCAATCATCACATAATCATTCAAGCAAACAACATGCATGATGCAATGTAATAATGATTGTTATCGCTTGTAGATACTCAAGAAGTTTTATATCATCAAATCAGCTCATCCTTGAGTTCTGTACTGCTACAACAACTACTGCTCCTTTCCTGCACAACAGTTAAAAGTTTTTTACGCTGGTACCCATTTGAATTTGGGTCCTGTCTTGTTAGTAGCAGGAAGGTGTTCCTTGGGAACCCATTTGTACTTTCCCTTTGGAATACCAACATTTTTAATATAGCAGTTTCTAATTGTATGATCAAGTGTAATGCAATAAAAGCATGCATTAGTATTAGGGTTACTCAGATCAATAAATTTCTTTGAGTTTATCCTATTACTTTTGGCTTTGTAACCAATACCTTGTCTGTAGATAGCTCTTCCAGAAGATCTCAGCACAACATCAAGATTTTCTTTTCCTTGAGTGATTTTTGCCAATGTGTTGGTTAAGTACTGAATCTTCTCAACATGTTGAGAACAACTATCACACTCTTTCAATAATTTGTACTTCAGTCTCTACTATCTTTGGAGATTTGAGAGCTTCTTCAAGTTCTTTCTCAAGCTTTTCATTGTCCTTCACAAGATTGTTAATCCTGTATTCATAATCTCTTCTCTCGGATAATAATCGATTGACCTTGTACTGAAGTCGCATGGCCTCTACATGAACTTCCTGAAATGCGTCCAGTAGCATATCATACTTGACTTCTATTGGTTGATTTTCAAAGTCATCATCACTGTCATCATCAGATTGTACCGAGCCAGCCATTGAAGCACATATTTGACTCTTCTTCGCGATCACAATCTTCATCAATGGAAGAATCTTCATCAGTGTCTTCCCATGAAATATAGGCTTTCCTCTATTTCCTGTTCTTATCTTGAGGATACTTGGAGGATTCTTTTTGCTTGTTCTTCAAGTATGGACAATCAGGCTTGATATGACCTTCCTTTCCACATTCATAACACTAAACAACATTGTTTCTTGAATTCTTCTTTCCTCCTCTAGAGAAACCTGCATTGTTAGTTGCAGAATTATTACTTTTCATGAATCTGCCAAATTTTCTTACCATCATATTCATCATTTCTTTTACAGATATATCAGCATCTGATTCAGGCTCATGAACTTTTTCAACTTTCTTGCTTGTGGCTTTTAGAGCAATAGATTTCTTTTCTTCAATTTCGTCTTCCTCCTTTAGCCTTCCAAGCTCCAATATATGTTCTCTCAGTTTGCCAAACAGGGTTGCCATGTTCATGCTTGTGAGATCTCTTGATTCAGATATAGTAGTGACTTTTGGTTGCCAGCTTCTGTTGAGGCTTTCAAGATCTTTATGTTGATCTCTTCTTTATCAAACACTTTCCCGAGAGCCATGAGGTGATTGACTATGTGTGTGAATCATTTTTGTACCTCATAGATCGTCTCACCAGCCTTCATTCTGAATAACTCATATTCTTGAATAGGAGAATTCTTTCTGGCCCTTTTTACTTCATCCATTCCTTCATGTGTCACTTCAAGTACCTCCCACATTTCTTTGGCAGTCTTGCATTGTGATATCCTAAAAATTTCATCCATGGTTAGTGTAGAAGCAATAACATTTCTAGCCTTAACATCATATTGAGCTCTTCGGTTATCATCTTGAGTCCGCTTAGAAAATTTTTTCAAAACAATCTTTCCATTAACAACATGAGTTGGCTCAAATGGACCGTTTAGAGTTGCATCCCAAACTTCTTTATCCACGGATTCAAGAAAGATTTGCATCCTTATTTTCTAGAAAGCATAATTTTCTCCAACAAATAGTGGTGGTCTATTTGTGGGTGCACCTTCACCAAAAGTTTAAAAATTTAAAGCCATTTCTCAGGATCAGTCGATTGTAGGAAAAAGATAATCGACTTCTTTTTCAAATATCTTATGAAAACCAACTCTGATACCAATTGTTGAAAATAGAATGGCTTGATTTCTCACACCAAGAGGGGGGGTGAATTGGTGAAATACAAAAACAAAGTTTTCTTTAAATCTTTTTCGCAAACTAGATGCCTTTAAAAGCTTTCTTAAAACGCAAGGAAAAAGATTTGATTATGCAGCGGAAATGTAATCGATTTAAAGCAGTATGCAGTCGACTAAATAAAAGTGCAGGGATAGAAAGATCAAACACTTGGTTTTTATACTGGTTCGGCCAAGCCTACATCCAGTGTCCTCCCAGCCACAGGAAGCCAATACACTATAATGATCAAGGTTTTTACAACAAGATTTTATAGCGATCTCACGTCAAAAATATAAAACACCTCTCTAACCCTCTAATCAAAATATAGGCATATACAAAAGAGACTAGCAGCAAGAATCCCCTCCTGCAGTTCAACCCTTTGAGCCACCCTCAAAGTCAAGAACGCAACACACTCTTCTTCCTGTAATCACAACAGGGAACCAACAAACCAATCTTTACAAGATTGAACCCTCTGATCTTTAAGTAACACCCAATTGTGCATATATGATCATCCTTTGTAAATGTAGTTAACTTACTCTTCAAGAATCCACAAGTAGATCAACACCACGGTCACTTCTTGTTTCTTGGAGCTTTTCCCTTTCTTTGTAAGAATGCACTTTCTGCAAAAAATCACAAAACTGTTAGAATCACAAAAGTTCTTACAAAGATCAAGTTTACGTCATTTATAGATATTCACACTTCAGCCGCATTTTAATCGACTTAGCTACTAATGCAGTCGAATGTAACAGTTCAGTCAAAGCAGTTAGCATCGATTAATGCAATTAATTGAATGTGCAATTAATGTAATCGATCCATAATAAATGCTTGGTCAACATATATAAAATTATAGTCGTTGTAACATTTAACACAAGCATTAACAGAATTTCAAAATTGTAACAGACTCAATCGAATGCAAGTTGCATATAATCGACTATGTAACACAGTTAAACATAGTTTTGAAAAACTTCATCTTTGAAAATCCTCACAGCACAGTTTTAACAAGTTTGTGCAAAGCCACGAGTTTTAATCGATTCACCCTATAAACATCACATGTGTTATTAATTATGTTGTCATCATCAGAAACCAGAAGCTCTGAGATTGTAGGTTTAGCTAAACCAGTGATCTTCCTATCAATAATCTCAATAGAGAAGGAATAGGGTGTGCCGGTAAAAGTAATAGATTTAGAACCAGAAGTGTTGAAAATAGAATGACTTAGTTTCAATACAAAGAGGGGGGTGAATTGGTAAAACCCAAAATGAAAATGTTTTCTTTAAATCTTTTTCGCAAAGTAGATGCCTTCAAAAGCTTTCCTGAAATGCAAGGAAAAAGACTTTGTAGTGTAGCGGAATATAATTGAATGTGTAAAATGTAAAGTCGACTGAATGTAATAGAGTGGGGATAGAAAGATCAAACGCTGAGTTTTTAACTTGGTTTGGCCAAGCCTACATCTAGTGTCCTTCCACCACAGGAAGCAAATGCACTATAATGATCAAGATTTTTATAGCGACAACCACATCAAAAATATAAAACACCTCTCTAACCCTCTAATCAAAATATAGGCATATACAAACAAAGAACAACAAGATGTCCCCTCTCCTGCAATATTTAACACTTTGAACAATCCTCAAAGTCCATAACGATGCACGTTCTCTTCCTGTAATTACAACAGGGCAACTCCAATCTTCACAAGATTGATAGAAACTGATCACGAAATAGACACCTCAAGTGGAAGTTGATCAGACAATAAGAGCACACAGATTCTTGCTTGTCAAGCAATAACCAAAGATGAACCCCACAGTCTTCTTGTTGAATTCTTGGAGCTTCCACACTTTCTGCAATAGATCAATAATCCGAAAGAAATCAATCAAATCGTTAGAATCACAAAAGTTCTTGTAGAAATCAAATTCGCGTCAATTTATAGCAATTCGCAACTCTGACGAGTTTTAATCGACTTTGCTACTAATGCAGTCGAATAAAACACTTCAGTCAAAGAAGTTAGCAGCAATCAATGTAGTTAATTGAATGGACAATTAATGTAGTCGAATCACAATAAATGTTTGGTCAACATATTTAAAAATATAGTCGTTGTAACATTTAATTCAAGAATTAACATAATTTCAAAACTGTAACAGATTTAGTCGAATGCAGGTTGCATGTAATCAACTATACAACATAGTTAAACAAAGTTTTGAAACAAAACTCTCTTCAAAAATTATCACAGAACACTTTGAAAACGTTTGTGCAAAGCCACGAGTTTTAGTCGACTTACTTTATAATGAAGTCGACTTAAAACTTTTATTTTTCCACATATTATAAGGACAACAAAAGTGCATGTGGTTTTCCTTTTCTCGAATATATGTCATGCATTCACGGATAAGATCTCATATAAAACACAATGAATTACAACAATGACAGAATCAACACAAACATGTTCTCAAATAATTATCAACTTGAAAGTAATGAACATGTAACACATAAACACATGTGTTATTAATAATGAGTTGTCATCATCAAAAACCAGAAGCTCTGAGATTGTAAGGTTTAGCTAAACTAGTGCTCTCCCTATCAACAATCTCAAAAAGAAGGTTTATTGACATAAACAAACACTATGCATTATATCAAGACGACTAGCAATTAGATATAGTAAGGACCCAATCATAGCTCTGTATAGTTTTTGATCAACTGATTTACCTTTTCATCTAGGTCAAGGTAGCAATTTGTTGCCATTGGTGTAGCAGCTTCCTTCCATTCACTCATCTTGAACTTTTTCAGTAGATCAGCACAGTACTTTGACTAGTGTATGAAGACGTCATTTTTGTCTTGTTTGACTTGCAGACCAAGAAAGTAAGTCAGTTTTCCCATCATAGACATCTCAGATTCTTCCTGCATAGTCTTAGATTTTTGAAAACCACAAAAATACAGAGAACAGATAATCAACTTCATTACTAATGCAATCAGTTAAAAGTCGTGAAAACAATTATTCAGTCAATTTTGCAAAGCAGACAAGCAAACATAATAGACACACAACAATACACATTCACAAATAAAAACAGTGATGCATGAGATTCGGATTTAACAACAGATGTTACCAAATATGATACTAAAGTGATTTTTGATGAATCCACTGAAATTCCTCCTTGAGTGTTGTTTGTTGCAAGTCCAGTTCAGTTTCCTACAAAACATTCAAAACGTTTAGATGTAGGTACCCAAATGAACTTGGGGCCTTTCATGTTAGTTGCAGGGATTGGTTCATTGGGAATCCATTTACATTTTCCCTTAGGAACACCAACCTTTCTATAGTAACAATTTCTAACAATATGGCCAATAGAGTTACAATAGAAACAGGTAGTAGTTAAAGGTTTACTCAAATCAATAAATTTTTTCAAGTAAACTCTTTCAGTTTTGGCTTTGTATCCTATTCCCTGTCTATTAATTACTCTCCTTTGTGATCTTAGTACAACATCTAGATTTGATCTACCAAGAGTAAATTTAGCCAGTGTCTTAATTAGATAATTGATTTTCTCCAAAGAAGCACGACAATCCTTGCAATCCTTTTTACAGTCTCTAGCTTTCGATTTTACATTAACAGCAGATTGTAAAGCTTTATCAAGTTCAATTTTCAACTTATCATTTTCTTCAACAAGATTATTTATTCGATATTCATAATATTTTCTTTCAGAGATTAATCGATTAACCTTGTATCGGAGTTTCATGGCTTCTGCATGAAGTTCCCGGAATGCATCCAATAGTTGATCATATCTTACTTTTATAGGTTCATCTTCAAAGTTGTTGCAGCTGCTTCCATAACACACTAATCCAGCCATGAGACACAAGTTTGTCTCCTCTTCTATACTTCAGAGTCACTTTTTTTCCCAAGCAATGTATGCCTTTCTCTGCTTATTCTTCCTTCTGTCCTGATTGTGATTTCCATCAGTCTTCTGCTTCATTGGCTTGATGTGTCCTTCCTTTCCACATTCATAGCCCGTAGGAGTTCCAGCGTTTCCTTTTCTCCGGCCTTCTCTATAATTTCCTGTAAAATCAGATACAACAATTCTATTTTTCATGAAAATTGTAAATTTCTTTACCATCATGTTCATTACTTCCTTTTGTGACATGTTTGTATTAGAGTCAACATTAAATTCAGTCCTCCTAGAGGCTTTCTTGCTGGTTGCTTTAAGAGCTATTGACTACTTCTATTCAGTCTCCTCTTTCTCTCTCAACCTTCCTAGATCCAACTCGTGTTCCTTGAGCTTACCAAATAGTGTGGCCATGTTCATTATGGTAGGATCTCTTGATTCTGAAATAGTTGTTACCTTTGGTTTCCAACTTCTATTAAGACTTTTCAAGATCTTTATGTTGATTTCTTCTTTCTCAAATACTTTGCCAAGTGCAACCAAATGGTCTACTATATGGGTGAACCTTTTTTGAACATCAAAGATATTCTCTCGAGCCTTCATTCTGAACATCTCGTATTCCTGGATCAAAAAATTCTTTCTAGCTCTTTTCACTTCATCAGTCCCTTCACGAGTCCCTTCTAGGACTTCCCACATTTCCTTTGCGCTTTTACAAGTGGACACCTGAAAAACTCATCAATGGTAAGTGCAAAAAGATATAACATTTCTAGCTTTTATATCTGATAACTAATAACGGTTGATTTCACCGTTATTTTGGATTCAATTTTGATAATAACTGAACCCTTTTTGACTTAGAAACTTGCTTGTTCTCTTATTTTTAGCTTATTTTTGTGAATAAGAGAGTTGAGGTTATACTTGAGGATTTTATCACTAAATTCCCTTGATTTGTAGGAAATTGGGATAAATTGGAAGAGTTAAAATATCAAGTAGTTGGAACCCAGAAAGGACAGAAAGAGCACCAGAAGAGAAGGCTGCAGAAGGTCGCAGAACGGTTGGGTGCCCTTTTCTGGGGCCCTCAGCGCAGGGGTCTCGTACCCACACCTAGGCGTCCTTTTCTAGGGCCTTCAACGCAGAGTGTCTTGCACCCACGCTTGAGCGCCCTTTTCTGGGGTCCTCAACGCAGAATGTCTCGCACCCACGGCTGAGCGCCCTTTCAATGACGTTGAGCGCCAGTCTTCGAGTACCATTTCACGCCTGGGCCCCCTTCTTGGGAGGCTGAGCGCAACTTCTCTCGCAAGCTCCTGTGGGCTCCCTAAGTGGGGGCGCTGAGTATTGGCGACGTTGGCCCATGATCCAATTCAGTTGTATATAAGGACTTGCACGTCCTAGAGGGGGTATCTTTTGACAGAAGGGCGCAAATTCAGCCTTTTTCAGCTCTCTAAAGGCAGAATTGGATGCGAAAGCTCTCCTTTTCGGTTTTTAGGGTTTATCTTTCATTCTCATTCCATTGTACATCTAGTTTCTCCATGACAAGGGGGAACTAAATTCATTTGTTGTTGGGGAAGATGTAACCTCTAAACTCTCATGTATTTGAATTGATTCCGATTTATATATGCTTTTTCATTAATTGTTAGGGTTATTCTCCTTTGTTCTATGCTTGTTATGTTTAACTCATTCATGGAATGATTTTTGGTTCTCTTTGTTATTGACAAATACCTAGAAACCTAGAACTAGGGAATTCTCCCAAGGGAACTATTGCCTAGACATAGGGATAAAACACTTGGTTGTCTTAAGCTTCCGTTCGTAATGCAAAATTAATTATTAGACATGCAAGACATTGTGATCTAGTAATTAAGGATAGGCTTCTTTCGTCGAGACATTGGGTTCTAAGTAATTTAGAAAGTGACATTGACAATTAATATAAACCCCAACAACATCATTCACTTTTGTGTTTCTCCTCAATTGATCAAAATTGCATTCATATTTACTTTCTTGTTTTTACATTTAGTTAAGTAATTACATGAGTCTCTTGGGAACCGATACTTGGTCTTACCATTTATTATTACTTGATACGATTCGGTACACTTGCCGAGGTCTTAATAATAACTCTCTAAATTTTCATATTTTTATGTGTTTAGAAGTCATCTTTAGTCATCTTTATTCTTAATTGTATAGAATTACATTAGTTTTAGGTTTTTCTATTAAATTTTAGGTTTTGTAAAATTGTAGTTAAAAATAGGTTTTTAGATGAAATTTTTAGTGTTTGGTTCATAATTAGGAAATTAGTATTTTTAGAAAATATCTTTTAATAAAAAAAATTCTTTATTTCAGTTTAAATAGGTTTTTAATTTTTATAATTGCTGAAATGTTCTCTTTTTTTTTATTAACCCTTGTGCTTAATTGAATTGGGAAATTGTTGATTGCACTAAACATATGGTTGGCAGATTGGCACTGGATATTGGGCCGTTGGATTGGGCCAGAGATCTGACGTTGTTGTGCTGTTGTTATTGCACAAGTTCGGCCGCTGATGTGGTTTGGGCTCCAATGAAGAAAGTTATGCGTTTTGGAACGCTGCTGGTGTTGTACCTAGACTGGCCTACACAGAAGAATGAAGTCAAGCCACTACTGTTGAAAATAGAATGGGCCCCTCTTGGTCTAACGAAAATGCAATGGATTGGGTTGGCACCAACTTAAGTGAAACGGTGTGTTTCAAGCTGCAGCTTCCTAAGGGGTCATTCGCACTCGTGATTCATTTGAAGAGAAACACTGAAGATAAGGCTTGAAGTGCGAGAGAAGCGAGGAAGAAGAAGAAAGCTCGCAACCCTGACCATCACCTATCCAGAGAAGATAACCGGAGTTGACCGGTGCTGCCACGTGGAGAGGATCAAACGGCTAGAAGAGAGCAAGGAGGCAGAATAAAGGAGGACCTTCAGATGAGGTGAAGCTCAAAGCGTCGCATGCAAGTTTATTTCTTTCCTTTTCCCCCTTTTCTTTTCTCTTTTCTTTTCAACCCTATATAAAGGGGTTTTTGCCATGTTGATACGCTGTCGTTGAGGCTATCAAATTAATACTACTTTTCAAGGCAATTTCAGTATTGCCAAGTAGTATTTAAGAAAGTAGATAGGGTTAACGTAACCCTAAGTCGTCTCCCAACAAACATGGAAGTGCTTTCGAATATCTGACTCTTATGAATGTTATGCAATGCTTATGAATAAAAGTAATGGTTGAAGACTGTTTAAAGAATAAATAAGAAACAGTTATGATGAAATAGGCTAATTCCACTGCTTTTCCAAGATAGATTCATCATCGGTTATTCACAGATAATTGTTCAATTGATTATTATTTAAGTTTCAAATTAATTAAAGTACATTCTTAATTAATTTGAGGGCGATCATGCACTTAACCAAAGTAAATTCTCAATCAAATGCAAAACCTTACTAGATTATTCACAATAAATTCAACCAAAGTACATTCTCAATCAAATTCTATTGTGTTTAATCATGTCTATTCTTAAATCTCCTAACCAAATTAAAAGCTAATCAATCAAAGTAAATTCTCAATTGATTATAGTTGAAATTATTACTAATCAATCCAAGTACATTCTCAATTCATAGTAAAAACCATTTAATCATATGAAAGTTCCTAAATTAAATCAAAGTAGATTCTCAATTAAACCTAGAAACCCTAGAACTCATATAATCAATATGCATGTAGATTCAAACACATTATGAAGCAAAAATCTTTGCTTTTAATTTGATAGAGAGATGAAAGACATAGAGAGAGAACAACTTAAATCAATAATCAAAATAAACAATTGCATTAACTCAATCTAACCTCAGAATCCATAATGGAATTACAGCAGAATAGCCCTAGATGCTTAGCTCTCCATGAATGGAGTTGAATACAAGATGAAAGAAAAGTGAGAGGAGTATGAGAGAATGAATGCAGTGAAGTCAAGTCCCCCTGGGTCTCTTTATATAGGGCTTGATTGGGCTTGGATTCTGAATATTCAGTTGACAGAATCTTTTATCATATATCTTCCAAATAACTAAAAGATTTAGATAATTATAACATTATTTGGAAGATATTTTTTGTTGATATTCAAAAATTAAATTAATTTAACAACTGAATTTTATTTTTTAGTTTTTCTGACTTTTATAAATTGCGCAAATGCCCTGAAACTTCCTCTATCTGCACTTTTGCCCCTTCAAAATTCCTAAAATTGCAAGAAAACCCCTCAGTTGACCAGTTTTGACCAGAGAGGGCGTGGCCAATGAGGGATCGACACGTGTTAGGCTCCTCCCTACCCAAAATTAGGGTTCAAAATTGGGGAAAGGGCTTCCCCTACGTTTCCGCTTTCGCCGCTGTGGAGAAGAACGTCGGCGTTGATGGAGGATTTCTCTGTGCGCGATTTGCGATTGCTGGGTTCTTCTTTGCAGGTCTGGTTTTTATGCAGGTTCGAGAATGAGGCACGGCCTCCACGGAGTTTGGATGAGAAGATGAAGATGGTTGTGCCGAGCTTGCGTCAATGGAGGAGAGGCGCGATGAAGGTTGCGGTGGCTGGTGCGTGTTCGATGGTTTGCGCATGAGAAGAGTGGTGTCGCGGCGGCTGGCGTGGAGGAGGTGCTCGCGGTCTCCGGAAGGCGGTGCGACATGGTGGTTGCCTCTCGCGAGGAAGAAGAAAGGTTGCGCGATGAAGGAGAAAGTGCTCTCGTGGTGGTAATGGTGGTGCTGCTGGCGGCGCATGGTTGCGGCAAGATGGTGACCGACGGCGGTTAGGTGGTTGTCCGGTGACGGAGCGATGGCGCTGAGGTTGGCGGCGGAGCGGCGCGGCGGCAGTTGACGGCTAGGGTTGGAAATTAGGGTTTCTCTGTTAGAGAAGATGATGATGTGGCAAGGGAGGTGATGTGGCGGCATGTGGTTGGCTAGGTCTGTGTGGGTAGGATTTGGACACGTGGCATGATCTGGTGGACTCTGGCTTAGGAGGGGTATGGGTAGGGAAATTTAGGAGGTGTATTTAGAATAGGGTTACTGTTTGGCTTAGTATTGGGCTTGTTTAAGAGAAGAGGGGTGTATGTAGGGAAATTGGGAGGTGCAAGGGTAAAAGTTGCCTGTTTGGCCCATCTGTACATTATTTTCCAAATAAAATCTTATTTTGGGCTTTGAATTGCCATTTGGACCAATAGAACTTATATTCTCAGCTGCACAAATAAACATTAGAACATCCAAGAATAATTTATGCGCTAAAACTTACTTTTTACGTCTCTTTATTTCCCAAACCCAATAATTCCAATCATCACAAATTCACTTAAAATCAACCATTTAAACACAATTATCCCATCAAAAATTTAATTTCCAAACATAAATGAGGTCATAAATATGCACTCATCAGCTATCCTCTTCTCTTTATAGGGTTTTTATCTCATTCTTCCATCATTATACACCAAGTTTCTCCTCTAAACTTTCATGTATTTGAACAAGTTTCAAATATTTTATGCTTCTTTCATTAATTGTTAGTGATTTTCTCCTTTACTCAATGCTTGTTATGTTTTGATCACTCATAGCATGATGTATGGCTTTCTTTGTTATTGGGAAATACCTAGGAACCAGGATCTGGAGAATTTCACCCAAAGGGACTATTGCCTGGACATAGGTATAGAACATTTGGTTGTCTTAAGCTTCTTTTTAAGGAATGCAAGACATTGTGGTCTAATAATTAAGAATAGGCTTTTTACGCCGAGACATCGGGTTCTACGTAATTTAGAGAGTGACATTAACAATTAAATGAAAAAGATGAATTCTTTTATGCATGAAAGTAAGGACGGTGAAATCTAAACCCCAACAACATTATCATCTCATATTATCAACATCATCCTTTCACTCTTGTGTTTAGCCTCAATTGATCAAATTTGACATTCAAGTTATTACATTTACTCTTATTTCATTTTAATTTTAATCATTGGAATCGTTCTTTAGTCTTAATTGGTTAAGGTATTACACGATTGTTTAGGAACACAAGTCTCTTGGGATACGATACTTGGTCTTACCATTGTATATTACTTGATACGATTTGGTACACTTGCCAAAGAGTTAACAAGAGCATAGTATGATATTAAAGCTAGAAATGTTATATCCTCTGCACTTACTATTGATGAGTTTTTTAGGGTATCGGCATGCAATAGTGTTAAGGAAATGTTGGAGGTATTGGAAGTGACTCATGAAGGCACAGATGAAGTAAAAAGAGCCAGAAAGAACGCCTTAATTCAAGAATATGAGATGTTTAGAATGAAGACTGGAGAGACTATTTGCGATGTCCAGAAAGGATTCACTCACATTGTCAATCATTTGATTGTTCTCGACAAAGTCTTTGAAAAGGAGGAAATCAATATAAAGATATTGAAAAGTCTCAATAGAAGTTGGCAACCAAAGGTAACGGCTATATCTGAATCAAGATATCTAACCACTATGAATATGGCTACACTTTTTGGTAAGCTTAGGGAACATGAACTGGAGTTGGGGAGATTAAAGGAAGAGGAGGAAACTGAACAGAAACATTTAATTTCCCTCATTGCAACCAGCAAGAAAGCCTCCAGGAGGAATGAATCACATGCAGATTCCGATGAAGACATTTCATAGAAGGAAGTCATGAATATGATGGTAAAGAAATTTACAAGAAATTCTAGACTTTGCAAGAAATTCTAGAGGATGAAAAAGAAATGCAAAACACATGCTACGAGTGTGGAAAGGAAGGACACATCAAGCCTTATTTTCCAGACTTAAAGATCAAGCAGAAAGCTTATGTGAAGTACACTTAGGATAGAAGAAGGAATAAATAGAAGAAGGAATAAGCAGAAGAAAGCATATATTGCCTAGGAAAATAGTGATGAAGACTCTTCTAGTGATGATGATCAAAGTCTAGAAGAAGAAACGAATTTATGTCTCATGGCTGGATCTGTGTGCTCTGAAAGTAGTGACAACAACTTTAAAAATGAGCCAATCGAGGTCAGATATGATCAATTGCTGGATGTTTTTCAGGAGCTACATGAAGAGGCAATGAAACTGCAGTACAAGGTTAATCGATTAAATTCTAAGAGAAAATATTTTGAGTATAGAATAAATAACCTTGTAGATGAAAATGATAAGCTAAAAAATGAACTTGATTAAGCTTTGCAATCTGCTGAACATGCTAAAACTGAGATTAAAATTGTTGAAAAAGATTATAAAGAATGTAATGCTCATGTTGAGAAAATTGAATATCTAACTAGCACACTAGCTAAATTTACCCTTGGTAGATCAAATTTAGAAGTTGTGTTAAGATCACAAGACCAAGCAATAATTACGTAGGGAATTGGTTATAAAGCTTAAAATGAAAGAGTCAATTCAAAAAAAAATTCATTGATTTGAGTAAACCTGCATCCAATACCTACTTCTATTGTAATATTATTGGTCATATTGTAAGAAACTACTATTATAGGAAAGTTGGTGTTCCTAAAGGAAAATTCAAGTGGATTCCCAAAGAACCAACTCTTGTAACTAACAAGAAAAGCCCCATGTTCATTTGGGTACCTGCTACAAAACCTTTTGAAATTTTTGTAGGGAAGTAACATGAGCAAGCAGTAGACAACACTCAAGGAGAATTTTCAAAGGAGTCTATCAAAAATCTCTTGAGTATCTTTTGTGGTAACATCTACAATTAATTCCTGGATTCATGCATCATTGTTTGTATCTGCGAATGTATATTGATGTGTGTGAAAGATGTTTGCTTGTTTGCTTGTCTGCTTTGAACAATAGGTTGGAAAATGATTTTTACGAATTTTAACTAATTACGTTAATGATGAAATCGATTAGACTATTTTTCTGTGTTTCTCTATTTTGTCTGAAATTGTTAAAAAGTAATCGATTTCAAAACAAATTAAATCGATCAGTATTTGTATCTCACTCCTGTTGATGTGTAGCAAAATTATTTGAATATGTGTTTTGTGAAATCGATTGAATATTTTTACGCGAAAACTGAAATGTTGAGGTTCCTCCAAATTGAATTCCAGACTTATAAGCCCTAAACTAAGAAATCTATCACTCATACTTTCTCTACGACTCTGCTCTCTTACTCTCTTAAGTCATTCTGCAAATACATCTCTACATACACTGTATCAAATGCCCTCCTCGTCTTCTCAAAGAAAAAGAGTCAAGACTCTCGGCAGCAAAAACATGTATCGTGGACCTTATCTAGACGGATGGATTAGTGACCATAGTGCACAAATAAATTTTATTGATAACTGGAGAATGAGGAAAATAATTCCTCACAAGTATGTAAAGTTAAGCTTCTTCAAAAGAGAGCGATTCACTTTTCCAAACTGGCTCAACAGGTAAGGGCTGAAAAAGTTTATGGAAATGGCAGATCCCTAGTACCCTGAACTGCTAAGGGTATTCTACTCCAATCTAAAAATCAGTGATGGAACACTTTGTTCCAGAGTCAAGGGAGTCGACATAAAACTAAATGATGTGGTTTGGAGTGATATTACTGGTTTTCAACTAGGTGGTAAGCAATATCATTTGGGTATGGAAGGATGCCACAAGTTTACCGTGCATCAAGATTGCTTGAGGAACCCAAATTAGGTGAGGGATTATTCTCACTATAGAACTGGCGGAATGAAGAAGGATGATCGCCTGTGTGCTTTCATCATTTCTTAGATTTTGCTGCCAAGAGGAAACAATCATGCACAAGCAAATACTGAGGATTTGTGCCTTCTGTGTGCCCTCAAAGAAAACATCCAAATTGATTGGGTTGTTGATGGAAATAAGCCAGCCAAGACAAGAATTATAAGCTGGAAAAACAAACAAAAGGAAATAGGACACCTACTTGTGGAAGACCTCCAATAGCATTGTTGCTGTTTGAAGAAATGATTGCTTGTATAATGCTCTGGACATCTACAGATAATCACCTCCAAGCTGTGATATGAAGTGTTTAATCCTTGCTTAAGAGAATTGGTAGGCCTTAGCACCATCCACAGATCAAATTCAGCCACCACAAGTACCAAATAGCAAGCAAACAATGCAAACAGATTAGAAGTCACACAACAGTAAGCACTGGACTGACATAGTGGAGAAAACATTTTACTGGGAACAGCACAGAACGAATTTGAACAAAGTAAAAATTGTACATGAAACTAGACATCTAGACGAAACTTTGAAAAAAAATTTCATGGAAAATGGACTAGAAATGAAGCTAAACTAAATCATACAAGTTGACTGTATTTTCACGCAGAGGGTGGGCGAGACAGAAAATGGCTCAGCGAAAATGAACATATCTAAGCTATTCTACTCTAGCATGCAATTCCTAAGAGATCAAAAACCTAAGGCTCATGATACCACATGATGGGGAAGTGCATACCTAGAGAGAATATACTAAATGACATTTAAGAGAATGGGAAAGAAATTAAAAATGGAAGAGATTAAGGAAGAGGAAACTTATGATTTGAAGATGCGCCACTTGAAGGAAGCTCCAAGATAAGCATCAAAGGAGGACCGCCACTTGCTTGAGCAAGATAAGGTCTGCCCAAAATAGGGACTTTGGAGACAGAATACTATCTCAAAGAAGATTGCAAAAGTGCAAATCAACTCAAAATTCAATTGATTCAAGGTAAGGTGTACAAAAAGGAGACCCCTAAGCCTTCTTATATAACCTTTGGAGTGAGCTAAGATGAAAGATCTAGGAGATGTGGGACTTTTGAGGGTGTAGTCCGTCCAGCAGTTGCTGCAGGTCTTCTAGGGACTTTTGAGTCCCACATTGCTCAATTCTCTCCACTCCAAAGGGTTTATAAGGCAACTAGTTCTCCTATAGTTCAAAATATGAAAACTAGCTATGCTACTAACTCCTACACGCCTAGAATGCTCACTTTCTCTTCTCTTCTTTTTAAGATCAAGCCATGGATAGTCCCACATTGCTTGCTCTTAAAGAGAAAGAAGAGTTTATAAGCAATTATTCACAAGAACTAAGAGAAAGAAATCAAAAGGCAAATACACGCCCAAAGGAAACCTATTCTACTCTTTTCTATGCTTGTTGTCACTTTGAAAGCTCTTCATTGTTGCCCCATTTATGATCATATCAGTTGTTGTAGTATCTGAGAACATGCTCAAGGTGACAAGGCTTGAGTCTGCTAGCTTACCATACTGTGTATTCATATCCAAAGTGTTGATTCATTTTGGTTTAGAGTGTGTAAATGAATCATGTGAATCATATGGAAAGAGCAATATGATTTATAAATCAGCAATACATCATATGGGACTTCAGCATGGTCCAGATGGATGGCTCTTCAAAGATGAAGATGCAGGTGAAGAAGAAGAAGTTGCAGGATCATCATCTGCACCATTCAGACCTCACTCAGAGTTTGAGAAGCACATCGTGAGACAGATGCACTCTCTAACCATTCTCTGTCAATGAGTGTGATGATGGAAGTAAAGAGGCGGAGGATGAGTAAGAGAGTGAAGAGGAAAGTGAGGCAAACGAAACTGATGATGACATGTTGCTCAGTTATATGAAGAAAAATAAACAAAAGTGGAGGAAATAGAAATATATAAATCAGAATGAAAATCAGTTGTGTTTGTTTAGTATCATTTTGTTTAATTGTAATCATGGTTCTTTAACCAACTTTGTTTATGGTTGTACTTTTTGGTTCAATATCAATGAAATGAAATTATGTCTTAGTAAAAAATCTGTGAATTGTGGATGTTGATTGAATTGATTATATCACTTGTATGAATGCAAATGAACCAACCATTCACTATTTACATCAATCCTTTGCATATTCATACTTGATTTGTGATACTACCATGTTTCATAATTACATTGTATATGGACTAATGCTCAACCTAGTTGAGATGAAAAGTTTATGCAAGTCTAATGTTGGTCAAAGATTTGAAATAGAACTTTCAGTACACTGCTAAACTTCGATTAAGGAAGAAGTATAATTGATTACTTTTCAAAAATCTGGTTTGAACTTTCTTAACTGCTAAATCATTTACTTTGAACCATTTCTTTTGATCTTATATGTGTTCATTCATTATAAATCTCTTTGCTTAACATCCGTTGTGAATCTATTTGAGTTTATGAATGGTAACACTCAATTGTATTAGCTCCAAGTTGTATCTGCCATGCTTTGATATTTGTCATATTTTTTTTGATACATTGCTTGGAACTGCTTGAATGATACATGCTCTGATATATCTTTATCATGTTATTCTGATATTGAAATAATGAAGTACTACATATTGATAGGGGGAGCTTGATATTCTAATACATATTTGTTCACATGTAAAAGGGGAAGAAATTGAAATCATGTTAATTACATATTTGTTGACAAGGGGAGCATCTTGGGAACAATATTTGTTGAAGTATCTCTGCTTGTATCATTGTCTCTGTGTTTCAATTATACATTGTGCAATAAATCCTTTTTTGCTAATGCCCAAAGGGGGAGAGATAAATGAATTTGGATGAGATAGTTAAATTTGTATGACATATGTGTCTGTATGTCTCTGTTTGAAACTGTTTTAAACAATTTTTGACTGTGAACTATTCATCATGATTGTTTTATTGATCATGGTTGTGCATCATCAAAAAAGGGGGAGATTGTTGATAGGGGGAGCAATATGAGTGTTGAACCCAATCCTTGATGTGTTTGTTTTTTATGATGACAACACAGTGATAGTAACAACATATGGATGTTGTCATGACAAAACAAAAATGTGTTTTTTGTGATTGATACATATGTGAATATGTACATGTTTATTGTTGATTAATGCATATGTTGACATACTATTGGTTCTGCATACTACTGATCATGATGTGTTTATATCTTTGTATGCATATTGTATGTTTCTGTGTGATGAAAACCACAAGCCCAAAAGCAAATTTGCATGACATAATCGATTACAGTATTATTGTAATCAATTAAGTTCATCAGACAGCTTATGTTTTGAACTGTGGCAAAACAGCAAGTTTGATTCGATTACATTAAGTGTCAAATCGATTAAAACTCGTGTCTTTGCATACACCATTTTCAAATGTGTTGTGATGAGTTTTTGAAGAGAAAAAGTTTTCAAAATCTGGTTAAGTACTTAGCTTAATTGATTACACATGTTATGTAATCAATTAAGTCTGTTATCTTTTGAAAACTGTTTTCAGCTAAGTCATAACAGCTATAACGATCATATTTTTAAATATGTCTGACTAGCATTAAATGCAAATTGATTACATTAATTGTGTATTCAATTAGAGTTGTGTTAGTTGTAATTCTATTACATCTGATTTTAATGTAACCGATTACATTACTAATGTAATCGATTATTTTGTTTCTGTCATGATGAAAACTATAAATTGACACATTACTTGAAATTCTAAAACTAATGATCATTTGTACATTTTCATATATGATATATTTGATATGAGAAAGTTTTACAGATTGCTTAAACGCTCCAAGAATCAAGACTTGAAGAATTTGAAGAAACTTGAAGGATTCTTGAGAGGAACTTTGTGGATGTGACTGGCTAATTTAATCCGCACTATTGAGGTGCATCTGCTTTGATCAAAAAAGTATTCTACAATCGTTGATTGTGTTGTTTCCCTATTCGTGCGTGAGAGGAAGAAGAGTGAGGAGCTCTTGGACTTTGAGAGGTGTTTCTTAAAGGGGTTCTGCAACAAGAACGTGTGATTCTGTGTGTGCAGGTGTTTTCTTTCTATATTTGATTGTTGGGTGGGAAAGGTGTTTACATTTGAGAGAGCTCTGTAAAACCTTTGGTGTAAAACTCAAATCACTATAGTGAAAGATTCTTCAATCTAAGGTTGATTGAAAGGGAAACTGGATGTAGGCATTGAGGCCGAATCTGTATAAATCTGTTGTTTGTATCTCTTTCATTATCTCTTTACATTTCATTGCATACGTGTTTTACTTACATTGCAAAAATGTTTAAAGATCATTCTACCTTTGCAAAAAGATTTGGAAAGCGTTCGATTTTATAAATCACCAATTCACCTCCTCTTGGTGTTGAGAAACAAGTCTCTTTATTTCTAACATTAAGTACAATGAGTTAATAATCAATCGTATTTATCCAATTTTATACAATAAAGAAAAATAAGAGAAGAGAAAGAGTCGTAAGATGAAAGAAAGTAGTTAGATGAAATAAAAGGAAAAGAAATAAAATTATAATAGAAACGGGTCTATCAAATATGATGTAAAACTCCTGGTACATAAATAAGTTCACTAACTCTACATTTATATTTCATAATGGACCGTAACTTTGAAAGAAAATTATTTGGTTAGCCAATTGTTGGATAAAAGTCTTAAATATTTTATAAGAACTTAAAATTATATAAGCATATTTTGTGAAATATGAATAAATTTCACAGAACACATTAGCAATACAAATATTTTTTTGCACTCACTTAATATTATATTGTTATTTGCTTATGGTGCACTAGTGCAAAAACAGCGTATAACGTCACACTTCCAACCACTGAATAGCCAACTTTAAAAATAACCGGTGGCATTTTTGTAAATAAATGCAATTATAAAACGTTGAAACCTCATTCAATCGACGTTCTATGATGGTAATTATTTAAACCAGTGCATCATTCTCTTTCTTCTTTCTTTTAAACCACCAATAGTACGTCGAATCCTGTAGGGGTTCGACGTAATATTTGTCAGTCAAAAGCCAAGAAGTCACCCTTTTTAATTCTTTTTTCTTTTTTCTTTTAAACAACAAATAATACGTCGAATTCTGTAAAGGCTTCGGCGTATTATTTGTTAGCCAGAAGCCAAAAAGTACCCCTTTTTAATTATTTTTTTATTTTTTCTTTTAAACCACATATAATATGTCGAATTTTGTAGGAGCTTCGACGTATTATTTGTCAGCCAAAAGTTTCCCCTTTTTAATTTGAGCGGGAGGTTGAAAATTCATTCACTTTATCTTAGCGCGCGAGACCCTCTTCTCTTCTCAAACTTTTCTGAAACGAAGTTTGACGACCATCACATGTAATCTTTTTTTTATTTGACACAAATGCATGTTAATTAATATTTTATGTATAATTTTCGTTTGTTTTGACCGATTATTTTCGTGTTCTTGTCCTTCATAGGTGCATTCTGCTTTCTCTCTCACTGGTGGAAACACTTTATTCCGACAAACCCACCTTTTAAAGGTTAGTTTTCGTTTTTGTTTTCGTTTTGAAGAACTTATTATTTGAACTTGTTTGTTGTTGTTTATTGTTGAACTTGTTTATTGTTGTTATTTGGTTGAACTTGTTTGTTGTTGTTGTTGTTGTTGTTTGATTGAACTTGTTTGTTGTTTGTTATTGTTGTTTGTTTTTGGTACTATACTACACGTTCATAGTTCATGCTTTATAAAATACCAAAAATTGAAATTTGTTATTTTTCTGCTTTTCAGGTCTCGTAGAGTTGTAAAAAAAGATTACAATTAATTAAAAAAAACAAAAAAATTGCTTAATGTCGAATATTAACAAAATTCGATGTCAATTTGATTAACGTCAATTTTTTTAAATTCGACGTCAATTTAACGTCTCCCGATATGACGTCGACCTCGAATTCGACCTGAAAAAGCAAAAAACAATAACGTTATACGATATTTTTGTACTAGTGGTGAGATTGTTGGTTTTAAAATAATTCCTTTTAAGAAATTTAATTTTTGACATATATGTTGTTATTATTGTAAGGAACTTGTTATTGAGCTATATATAGATGTGCAATTAGTTTTATCTCGTGCCAAATTTCTCTCCTCTATAGAAATGCTTGCACCTCCTTTCTAACTTTTGAGAATTTTAAATTCTCAAGGAACTTTAATTTTTCAATAACTTCCAAAATCACACTCAGTTCTTTTCTCAAATGATGAATTATTTTACCTAACTTTGCTTCAATCTCATTTGGTATTAGTTGTTGTCCCTACTCAAGTTGATAGTCTTGTCATCATCAATATTATCCTCAATTAAAAATTGATGGTTAAGGACTGTTCCAAGTTTTTCCAGCTAGTTCAAGTAGAAATTTTCTTTTCAGAGTGTAACTTTTTTGTTTAAGACCGTATTAGTTAGATTAGTACAGACAGCCATCAAGCTAATTATCTCATAATCAATATTAATATAAAATTTATTCAACATTAATCATTAAAAATTATAAAACTTATATACATAACATTGTAATTAATATCAAGTAAAAGATGTTAAAATATAGTATCTATCTTAGTCTAAAAGAGAAGAATTCAAATCGAATTACCACACCGAGGAATGGTATAAAAATAGTTCAAACATAGTCAAGAAAATAAATGTTAGTATCACATTCTTAAACAATGAAATCCTAAGTATCAAACAATAATAAAGATATGAAATAGCGCATTTCAATGACTACATGTGCCAGGGTCTTAGTTTGTGTAGGGAGGATTTAGAAAGTTGAGTATTTAAAGATGTTAGATCAAGGTTGTTTTAGAACAATGATACTGATTAACTAAGTTTTAGTCTATGATTTCTCTCTATTATCCTTATATTGTTTGTTTTGGTTTGCATCTTAATACAACCTATGAGTAAGCTCTTTTACAATGTTGCTTTCAAATAAAAATATACAAAAAATAAATAAGTATAAAATAAATAAAAAAACAAACTCCTTTTTAAGGTTTAAACATAAGAGAATAATTTAACTGAAAAGACTACCTCGTTAACCTAAGTACCAGATTCCGAGATGCAGATATCCTACTGACACTCCTATAGTAGCTTAGTATTATAATGTTGGTGGAACAATAGGAATTTTTTAAAAAGAAAAAAAGTAGAAATTTTAGCACACTTTTACTTCGGTTGTGTTGTGGGGGAAATGTGATGGTGGTTCATGTGAAAGACGTCTTGTTTTGTATCGATTTGTGAAGATAAGGACAAAGTTTTTGATAACAGAGAGGTTGTGTCTCCGTTCCCAACCAAGGTTCACTGAATGGAATAACTGGAAAAAGGTGAGTTTTTTATGCTACGTCAACAGATTCCATGCTCTGCTTTGGGTTTAGTTCAATTTCCCCCTTCCAACACAATTTCAAAACGTAGAATTATTGAAAAGCAAAAGATTTCTTCACATTCTGTGATTTACTTGGTGAAAAAATTTATTACTCTTGCGAAAATGGAAAGCATCACTGCTACCAAACCAAGCTAAATTAGAATTTCAAAAGGGACATTATTCACATGCGTAGTACCAGCGTGAGTTAGTGTCTCATTTGAAAATAATTATTATTGATTATAAATTGGATGTTCGGAAATGCTATTATCGGCATGTGCTTGTATACACTCTAATTATATAAAATACATTTTCATATTCTTCCCATGAAAATTGCGAACAAATATCTTCGTAATCGAAGAGCTTGAAAATAATATTGGATGGAATTGTAAATTGCAAAGCATAAAAATTAAACACAGCTACAACTTTTGCGTGAAACAGTTGGGGTGATCCATAACCTATTAGCTGGTAATATTGAATCGTGATGCTCACTTCTGTATCGGTTCTTTTTTATATTATCCATCATATATCACTGGATTGATTGAAACTATAAACAAGGTAGTGTAGTTATTAAAAATAAACTAAACAACACATGTATTAATATAAATTGAGATGCAAATAGAATTGAATTACATAGTAGGACGAACACCAAAACATGGACAAAAACCTAAGTCATTCTCCCTGGCAAGCAAGAAAAAAACTAGCTAGCCAAGGCAGAGAGATTTACAACATATTGACTTCACTGTCAATGTTCCAACGATAAACCAAAATAAAAAATAAAAATAAAATAAACCAAATTATCCAAATCCTAGATATGCAACACTGCAATCTTCAAAAATTCAAATTGCAGCGTAGCCCCTACCACCTACCACTAAACTAAATTATTATTATCATCATTACCCACAAAACATTTAAAAAACATGTGTTCAGAGAGAATCCCAATCGATCTCATAAGAAGGAAATTTCTGCAAGTTAAAATACGCAGAAGCATCTTCCCATTGCGGCTCGCTGACATCAAAGGTGAGATCAGATAGCGGAGAAGAATCCACAGAACCATCACTTTCAGGAGACAGAACAGGTTCGGCTTCGGGTTCAAGTTCGGGCTCGGCCTTGCAAACAAGGTTCGGGTTGGGATCCTGGGTCGGATTCCGAGCTGCTTTTGACTTCTTGGATGATGCCCTGGCACCCTTCTCCGTCTTCCCCTGCTTCGGCATTTCGGCCAGGCTCTGACAAATGGCGTCGAGCTTAGCGTCCACCGCGGACTGCAGAGGCTTGTACTCGCCGAGGCAAGAGCCCTTCAGGTTCGGGAAGTTGAGCCTGGCGAAGTCGCCTCGGAGTCTGTACGCGGCTTTGTCGTACGCCAAAGCGGCTTCCTCGGCAGTGTCGAAGGTTCCGAGCCAGAGCCTGGTTCGGTTTTTGGGGAGTCTGATCTCCGCCACCCACTTTCCCCAATGCCTCTGCCTCACCCCGCGGTACAGCTTGGTGGGCTTCGGAGGTCCACCCACTTGCTTCATTGCCACGGGCTTCGGACCCAGGAAGTTGAGGGAGAGGGAGGTCTGGCTCTGAGCCTGCATCTGCGCCTGGATCTGAGAAACCTGAAACGGGCTAAGGTGGTTGAGCCCGAGAACAGAACCGGGTTGCTGTTCAAAGCCTATTAGGGTCTGGGTTTGGAATAGGTAGGAGGAGGAAGGGTCTGAGTAGAAATTAGGGTGTGGAGGGAGTGAGAGAGGGGAAGGAGAGTAGGAATATGAAGTAGAAGTCGATGTTGAAGGTAAAGCTGAATCTGAAGATAAAGAGGGAGTTGAGGAAGGACTTTTCATAAAAGGTTCTAGAACTTCCATCAGCTCACCTCTGAATGGATCCGACTGAACTTGTGGTTGTCCGTTGTACAAATCCATCGTAGCTGCCATACAAAATTACCAACTACACACAAATCTTGGATAAAATTTTCTTTCCAGTACTCCAAATTTTAAAAATTCAAAAAGCTTGGAAGAGGTTTATAATAGACAACCCCTATAATCCGAAGAAAATTCAGAAGAGAAAAGAAAGAAAAAAAAACAGAGCTTTGAGGGATCAAAAACAACCCTCGTGGCTGAGAAAAGAAAAGAATGATTCTGAAGTAAAAACCTGAAAGAAAAAACCTGGATCTCGATTCTGAAAACACCTGGCTTTGGAGAAATCCTTTGAAGTTTGTTCTGTGAGAGAATAGAGGCAAACCCAAAAAATCACGCGCTGAAAGACAGATGATTAACAGAAAGGGATTCAGAGAAGCGGGGCGTTACAGAGGGGGGAGGGAGAGAGAGTAGAGAGAGAGAGGATCAGAGAAGTGAGAGTCGCAGAAATTTTGAAGGAGAAAAGGGAAGTGAGGAAGAAAATGTTTGTTTGGTGAGAATCTCTCGGTCACTCTTGGATTTGTGGTTGAAAGTGGGTGTGCTTATATAGGAGGAGTCCAAGTTGAATATGAGTGTTGAGTGGTAAATTAATTGAAAAGTGTAATGGCAGTGAGAAGGGGTAGTTTGGGGTGAATTTTGGCAGCAAGCAAGATAGCTAAGTCATGATTAGCGTGGGAGCCAATGAATGAAAGACACGCGCCGGTTGTTGTCTGCAGAAGACACGTGGCCACGCCATCCTTCAGGTGTGGCTGTCTTTAACGTTCCTCCGAAGCCAGTTTGACTCTGTCTTTGCGCGTTCACACCCTACCCTTCATTCAATTCCAGGCATCCCTTTAACTCTCCTTATTTTTTTTACTTCTATTTTTTTTAACTCAATAATTTATTAATTTTTTTTTTTTTTATAATTTCGTTCATTGTATTTTATAATACTTTTAGTTTTAGTATCTAACTTTCTCGTACTCTTTTAATTTTTAATATTTTTTCAAAACATTTATGTAATTAAAAGAAAGTTGTTTACATATATATTTTTTTGTTTATATATTTATATATTTTTTGTTATTAACATACTTCATAGCGTAGATATTTTTAGAGATGATAAGATCTAAGTCATAGCTTGTTCTTGATAATTATTAGAATCAAAATCTTCGTTGTTTAATGAAATATTATCCATCTACAAAAGATTTTGTTCAATTCCGTATATGAGCTTTAGATCTACGAAAATAGAGTAATGAGTATAAGAAAATTATGTTTATTTTCTGATGAAATATTATGTGTATTTATAGAGTTTTTGGATCTATGACTTATGTAATAAAAACAGATAATATCAAGATGATATTAAATAATATCAATAAAAATAATAGCTTATTATATATATCATAATCAATAAAATAATAATAATAATAATGTGATATCTTACCTGATTAACCTAATATTATGTACATATATGGTATAACGCAATCAAATTATTGAGATTTGGTCATATATTTTGTTAATATATTGTTCTTACTAGAATCTAAAGTGTGGCATTTAGACAGGTGGCAAAATGTGATTGGATTGTAGAATCCTTACGTATGCTCATGAAGGTTGAAAAATGAGGGAATACAATGTGTATTTATAGGATCTCTTGGCCTTGTGTCATTTATGTGATTTAACTATACAATATCATCTATTAGATATATGATATTAAAAGACATTAATGGTTATTAAAGGATATAATAAAACTGTTGAGATTTAGTAATGTCCTTGTTAGGCCATGCCACTTAGCATATTTGGGTCGGATATGTACATATATGAATATTTATGCCAACAAATATATTTTAGAATATATATGTAATCACTTTAGGTCAATAGTGTTGAATGGACCTTATTGTGTCATGCCGCTTAACATATTTACTAGGTCAACTATGTACATAAGTCCCCCTAAGCTTAGAAGTTTGATTACTAGTTGTAGTGTAATTGACCCTTTGGCTGAGTTGTAGCCAACTTTATGTTTGTAGGTGGATTGGTTGTTTAGCTAGACTAAAATCTTTAACTATGCAATTGGCCTAGCCATTTGAACGAGTTACGGATGGTCATCTTTAACCATGAATGTTGTCCTGAGTGCTTCGAATTATTAACTTGGGCAAGATCCGATGTCGCTTATTTGAGCAACCTTTATGTTGTTGATTTAGGCAAGCTTTGTGTATGTTGCACTAGTACAAAAGTACTGTATAATGTCAGTGTTTTTCGACCTATCACGTCGAATTCAAGGTCGATGTCATATCCTGAGACATTAAATTGACGTTAGATTTTAAAAAATCGACGTTAATTCACGTTAATTGACGTCAGACATAGAGCAAATTGACGTCGGATATTGCTCTATGTCCGACGTCAATTAATATCTGTTGCATTTATAATTGACGTCAATTTATGGGCTTCTTTTAAAAAAAAAAATCATCAATATTTTCTTCCACTAAAACCATGAAAAATCAATATACAACACAAGAATACACCACAAAAATTTCCAAAATTTTGGAAGTAGTAACAACCAACAAAAAGTGCAACAACCAATGAAAATGTAACAACCAATACACAAAAAATAAAAAATGAAACTAACCGTGAAGGTGAGCGGTAACAGGTGTTGCTATGAGGGAAAAAAGAGAACTCAACGCTGCTCCAAATGGTGTCTATGCACGAAACTAATGGGTTAAAATGAAAGGAAATCATACATAAAGTCATCAATCAACAGATATTGTGTTAAGTGGAATAAACATTACCTTTGATGGTCATCGAAGAGAACTCAATAGTGCTCTAAATGGTGTCTATACACGAAACTAATCGGTTAAAATGAAAGGAAATCATACATAAAGTTAGCAATCAACGAACATTTGTGTTAAGTACAAGAAACATTACCTCTAGTGGTCGCTGGAAGCTTCCCTGGAGACGTTCGACCCGCAATGAAGAAAGTGCACACAAAAATAGTGAAGCAAGTGTTCTTTCTCGCATTCTTAAAATATCTTCAAGCTCAAATTAACGTTTGTTCCTCTTATCAACAGAGGTCTAATGGATCTCTTGAAATATCTTCCCACTCAATTTTTTTTAGAATTTGAATACTAAAAGACATTTGTTATTTCACCAGCAGACTTCAAAAAGGTAATTAATGTCCGTTCCTCTTACCAGCAGATGTCTAATGGGTCTCTTAAAATATCTTCGCACTCAATTTTTTTTGAATTTGAACACTAAAACACATTTGTTCTTTCACCAACAGACTTCAAAACGGCAATTAATGTTTGTTCCTCTGACCAACAAACATTTAATGGGTCTCTTAAAATATCTTTGCGCTTAATTTTTTATGAATTTGAACATTAAAAAATGTTTGTTCTTTCACCAACAAACTTCAAAAAGGCAATTAATGTTTGTTTCTCTGACTAACAGCAGTCTAATGGGTCTCTTAAAATATTTTTGCGCTTAGATTTTTATGAATTTGAACACTAAAAGACGTTTGTTCTTTCACTAACAGACTTCAAAAAGACAATTAACGTTTGATCATCTAACTAACCGACGACAATCGTGTGATTTTATTTACAATATTGCCATCGATCATTTTTAAAGTTGGGTGCTTGGTGTTCCGACGTTGAGCATTAGACGTTGTACGCCTACTTTGTACTAGTGCTGCCAACCTGGGAAAGCTCGTTGTGTTAATGTTTAAGTAACCTAATGATTGTGCCTCGTTTGAAGGCATTTGTTTATGTTACCATCTAGATAACTCAGTGCCTCGTTTGAAAGCTTTCATTTATATTATCATCTCGATAACTCGGTGTCTCGTTTGAGGGTTTTACTTATGTTATTGTCTAAGTAACTCGGTATCTCGTTTGAGACCTTTGCTTATGTTACTATCTAAGTAACTTAGTGCCTCATTTGAGAGCTTTGCTTATGTTATTATATAAGTAACTTGGTGCCTCGTTTGAGGGTTTTGTTTATCTTATTGTCTAGGTAACTCAGTGTCTCATTTGAGGGCTTTATTTATGTTATTGTCTAAGTAACTCAGTGTGTCGTTTGAGGGCTTTACTTATGTTACTATCTAAGTAACTTGATGCCTCGTTTGAGGGCTTTGCTTATGTTACTGTATAAGTAATTTCGTGTCTCGTTTAAGGACTTTGTTTATGTTACTACCTAAGTAACTCGATGTCTCGTTTGAGGGGTTTACTTTTGTTATTGTTTAACTAACTCAGTGCTTCGTTTGAGGGCTTTACTTATGTTGTTGTCTAAGTAACTCGGTGGTTCGTTTAACACCTTTGCTTATGTTACCATCTAAGTAACTCGGTGCCTCATTTGAGTGCTTTGCTTATGTTGTTACAAAAGTAACTTGGTGCCTCATTTGAGGGTTTTGTTTATGTTACTGTCTAAGTAACTTAGTTTCCCATTTAAGGGCTTTATTTATGTTACTGTCTAAGTAACTCTATGTGTCGTTCGAGGGTTTTGCTTATTTCATTGTTTAAGTAACTCAGTGCCTCATTTGCGAGCTTTACTTATATTACTATTTAAGTAACTTGATGCTTCATTTGAGGGCTTTGCTTATGTTACTGTCTAAGTAACACGATGCCTCGATTGAAGGCTTTTTTATGTTACTGTCTAAGTAAATTGGTGTCTTGTTTAATGACTTTACTACATATGTAACTCGATGCCTCGTTTGAAGGATTTATTTATGTTATTGTTTAAGTAATTCAGTGTCTCGTTTGAAGGTTTTGCTTATGTTATTGTCTCAGTAACTTGGTACCTCGTTTGAGGGCTTTGCTTATGTTACTATCTGAGTAACTTGGTGTCTCATTTAAGAGCTTTGCTAATGTTTCTCATCTTGAAGGTTTTTCTCGTTGTGCATTTTCTCAAAATGTTGTCAACGCCAAGAATTTTCGTCGAGCTTTACTAGTATCATGGTTAGTGTCATACGCTAGCCTGAAGGGCGTTTCTTTCGTTGGTGACTAGGAGTGTAATGGTAACCCCATAGTATGGTTAGTATCTCCTTGGCCCAAAGCCCTTTAGCCCTCTCGAGCTTTTTCTTCAACTCAGTGAGGATGACATTGCTGGTGATCTCGACTTGCTTATTGGCATAGGGATGCCTAACTGGCGAGATTTGGTGCTTTATGTCGAGTTGGCTCAAGGACTATTTGAAGTCGTTGTCGATGAATTGTCTATCACTTTTGGTGACTATGGAGTGTAGCAGCCCATGTTAGTATATGATGTTTTCTCAAAAATACTTTTGAACTTTTGATCAAGATGGTGGCCAGGGATTCTGCCTATATCCACTTAGCGAAATAGTCTCTAACCATGATAAGAAACTTGACTTTTCCCTTTGCTAGTGGAAAGTGACCGAGTATCTCTTCCCCATGTAACAATTATCCAAGGAGCAGTTATAGTGTGCAACTTCTCAGGTGACACCCAATGTAAGGGGTCAAACTATTGACATTCTTGGCACTTTGTGATGTACTCACAAATGTTTTATCTCAGTATGGGTCAGTAATATCCTACCTTAAGTATTCGTGCAGCCATTCACCAAACTTCTAAATGCATGCCACATATCCCTCGGTGCATATTGAGCTTGTTCTTCATTCATCCATTTGAGGAGTGAGGTAGTGAACCCTTTCTTAAAGAGTTCCCCATTATGCATGATGTAAAATGTCTCTTGCTTGCTTATTGACTTTGCTTCTATTGGGTCAGCAGGCAACGCGTCTAAAGTCAGATAATTCAGGATGCGGCGAGACTGAAGAGATCTCAAGTATGATTTTCCAAACCCAACTTGGCATTGAAAGGGTCTGCTGGATAAGAGTTCTATGTTAGTCAGGCTTCTTAGTGTTAGCCAATTTTGACACACATTAACCTTGTCGTTTTCTCCTCATGGCACATGATCGATCTCAAACCCTTTGAAAGGTCTAGGTTGAAGGTCGTAGATCAATAAGTGCATGATCATGGAAGATGTGAGGTCTGAGATCCTGGTCGTTGTAGTGGTGAACCTCTCTGTGAAGTGGTTAAGGGTCTCATTTTCCCCGTGCTCTATATATTTCAAGATGGCTGACGTGGTGGGTACCATTTTGTGATCCAGGCCCTGAACATGGTACTCAGCTTGTCCATATAATACTAATGCAAGGTCGGTCCATCCAAGGTGGTAGGTAACAACCTATAAAACACCATTTTTTTCCTGAGTATGAATACTGACCTGGAATAGGTAAGCCTTCAAATGGGTGGTCGAGTCAATTGTTTCATTATATTTACGGATATTGATGAGAATCCCATTTGGGATGTTGGCACAAGCTACTTCTGTCGTGAAAGGATGAAAATTCTCGATGTTAGGCAGGCATGAGTAGCCAGTCCTGTCTCGAAAATTCTAAGGCTAGGGGTAAACCCAGAAAGTCTTATGTCCTTCCTGGTCCACCTTTCAGGATGTCTAATGGAATCTTAAGACCCATCTCGACAGGGGTTTCGATATTTTCCCCAGTTTTGTGCTAGCTTAATGTTAAGATATTGGCAAGTGTACCAAATCGTATCAAGTAATAATAAAATGGTAAGACCAAGTATCGTTTCCCAAAGGACTCACGATGCTAAACAGTTATGTGATTACTCAACTAATTAAGACTTTTGAAGAACAATTTGGTATTTTGAATGCAACACAAGAAAGTAAATATGCATGCACTTTTGATTAATTGAAGAAAACACAAAGATGAATGGATGATATTGAAAATATGAGATGAATATGTTGTTGGGCTTTAGATTTCACTTAATTTACTCTCATGCATATACGAATTCATCTTCTTCATTAATGTTAATATCACTTTCTAGATTACTTAAAACCGATGTCTGGGCGAAGAAAGCCTATCCTTAATTACTAGATCATAATGTCTTGTATCACTAGCAATTAATTTTGCATTACGCTTAGAAGCTTAAGATAACCAAAACTCATATCCCTATGTCTAGGAAATACTGCTTTTGGGAGAAAATTCTCTAGATCTAGGTTTCCCCGTATGTGTCCATATCACGAAAACCAATAATCATGCCATGAATGAGTTAAACATAACAAGCATTGAGCAAAGAAGAATAACCCTAACCATTAATGAAAGAAGCATAAAGATATTGGAATCAATTCAAATACATGAGAGTTCACAAGGTTACATCATCCCCCAACAACAAATAAGGTTTAGTTCCCCATCGTCATGGAGAAACTAGATGAACAATGGAATGAAAAAGATAGAAAAACCCTAAAAACTGAAGAGGAGAGCTTCCGCATCCACTTCTATCTCCAGAGAGTTGAAGAAAATCTGAATTTGTGTTAATTATGTCAAAATATACTCTCTTTAGGTCGAGCAAATCCTTAAATAGGGTTTAATTGGATCATGGGCCAACGTTGACACCGCTCAGCGCCCCACTTAGGGCACCTAGGCGTGAGACGTTACATAAAGGTTGGCGCTTAGCACCCCAAAGAGGGCGCTCAGGCGTGACTGCGAGGCTTCTACGCTGAGGGCCCCATAAGAGGGCGCCCAAGCGTCATGCGATCTTTAGCAACCTTCTCTTCTAGTGCTCTTTCTGTCCTTTCTGAGTTCCAACTTGTTGACATTTAACTCATCTTCCAATTCATCCCAATTTCCTACAAAATCAAGGGAATTTAGTGATAAAATCTTCAACTATAACCTCAACTCTCTTATTCATCAAAATAAACTAAAAACAAGAGAACAAACAAGTTTCTAAGTCAAAAAGGGTTCATTTATTATCAAAATTTACTCTCAAATAACGGTGAAATCAACCGTTATCCGTTAACCTAGTTCGATCTTTTTGGATCCTATGCCAAGCATATCGACTATGGTTTCTATAGGAGTTTAGTTGTGCTTCTAGTTTGTGCTCTACCCGGGAGTAGAGATGGCCCCCTCCTGATGGCTCCCTGACGCGTTAGGGTCCGACTTCTTTTGCCCTGCTTTTGTGAGGGAGATTCCTCAATTGCTATTGAGTGTCAAGTTTGCACTATTGGTTGATGGATCTTTTTCCAAGGATGAGGCATGAGGAAGGCCTTTCATTCTCCAAATCGATCAACTTCTGGTTCAATGTTTTAAGGTTGGCCTGATGTCATGATAATGAGCTCTTCATCATATGTTATTATTTGTTTTCTGAATTAACGTTTATACATGATTTTGAAAGACTATCACCAAATTGAGTTGGATTTCATCTTATGTGACAATTGATACTAGAGTAAAATTTTACCAAAACTTTATAATAAACGTGAAATATGTAGTAATTTAATTAATGACACTTAACAATTTAAAGTACTGGTTATATATAATGTAATAAATTATAAAAAATATGTAATTATAAATATTTTATTATTATTAAATTTTAATTGTATACATTTTTTTTGTAAGTCTTACTATATTTATATGAAAATTTTAATATTCATAATTTTTATTAATTATTTTATTTTCTTTTCGTACTTTTTTTATCTTTATTCGCTATGGTTTGTCATCAATTTGTCGTAGAGTGAATACGTGAAAATAAATTCCCGTGGGCTCAAACATTTAACTTTGTTCTTTTAAATTTAAATTTTGAAGCAACTTTTAAACTATAAAAGAATTGAAGAAAGTACGAGTCCTGCCATTTGTTTGACTGAATTTCGTTTACTGGAATAGGTTTAACTATTTCTATAAACTGATGTATCCTTTATATATTGGAGGTAATTATAATAAAATTATTACATACTAAAATTGTACAGTATGACCCGCGCGGTCTTCATAGTCCACGATGAAGACATGATTGGACGGTCAATAAAGAAGACATGACCGATCGGGACGTCTGGCCTCATGAGCATAAATGATTAATATCAAGGAAATTAAGATAAATCACGTTTAAGAGTACTGAATCAAGATTGGGTCGAGATTAAAATATCGTTAATCCTAGGTCCATGTTCGAAAACTATAAATATAAGTCAAAGGTAACAGCTAGGTGGAGGCAACTACTGTGCATTTATTACTGTCGTTGTCATATTATATAGCGAAACAGTTCAATTACTGACTTTGGCATCGGAGTATCTTTAATAGGTACACCCGGCTGGATTAGTGGACAAGAACGTAGAGAACCAGACAAAACAGTGAAGAAAGACAAATTATGGAGGTACTTAGTGACTAGCCCTATACCGGAAACAGTACCAAGTTTTTCTAATTATAATTTAATTAAAAAGCATTAAATTTATGATAAGTTTAAACTTTAATTTAATTATTTAAATTCATGAAAAGATTTAAATTCATGAAAAGATTATATATTAAATATTCAATAAAAATGTAAAAGTTTAGAACTATTAATAGAAAAGTAATTGTAATAGTTGTTTAGTTAAAAATAATTAAAGTTATAAATGACTTATAATTTAAATAAGCTTATTAAAAGTCTTAGTTAGAGCAGACTGGAGCCAGCAAGGATACGCGTCAGGGCGCGTGATGAAAGGTGAGGAGCATTAATTAAAAGGGTGAGAAAATAGAAAAGTGGTTCATTAACGTAGAAAAAGTTTTGAGAAATTTACTCATTTTCATGGATTGTTATAAAATCTCTCCACTTTAACATGGAGATGCATAAAAATTAAAATTTTAGCTAAAAATGAATAATTATTTTTCTGTTTTAAATGCATCTCCTTCTGTAAATATAAAGATAAAAATTTATTTAAATGTAAATTTTATAAAAAAATGTGCATGAATAAAAAATTATAAAATGGTTTTAGAAAAGAGGAGGGAAAAAGATGTAGTAGCAATAAATAGAGATATGATTGATGGAAGAAGAAAGGCTTGACTTCACGGCTGCATGCAAAGATGAAGAAGGAAGCAACCAGGAATGGGATGCAAGGAATAGAGTAGACTAGAATATGGACCATTCCTTAACTGTTACTATTGCAACTTCCACTTGCACCCTAACTTATTTATATTTAATCATATAATATTCTGTATTATACATAATATATTTAATGCATATTATATTTTAATATTCTACATGGTGTAACACGTCATATTACAATTTAATTGAGATGTGTGAACGTAAAAGATAATAGAGGAATTTAGATCAAACTGTTTCATTTATAAGTTATCTAATTTTTAAAAATTATTAAATGTTGAAAGTAAAAATTGATCGTATGAAATATTTAAAAAGTTTTTAATAATTTTTATATTTTGATAATATTTTTTAAAATGAATTTTGTCTTTAGAAATAAAATCACAGTTGGTTTTATGATCAAAATTAATGAATTATCATAAAAATCAATATTACAAATATATAAAACTAATTATAGACATCCGAATTTATTTCAATACTCTAACATCTTAACACACCACACCATAAACCCCTTCTACTTATTTTAATTACCATATCATGTTTTTAATTTTTTATTTTTTTAAATATGAAAACATGAATCCTCTTCTATTCACTATTTGCCCATATAATATTTGTTTTATCGACTAAATTCTACCATCTAAAACTCTTCTTACTTATATTCTTACAAACTTTTTAATGATGATTGACTAAAAATCCTCGTTAAAAATGAAAAAAGTTATATAAATAATTGTCACTAAAAATGAAATATACAAAAAATAATGAAAATTATATAGAGAATCGTCGTTAAAAAACTTTTTCAGGATGGAGAAATAACAAAAATTATAAACATAAATGCCATCAAATGTGTAATACTTTCATAATAAAAAAACAAGATATGTTTATTTTTTCGCACGACTTTTATTGGAGTGTTTCTTCTTCTCCATGCACTTGCATTTCTTCTTCATCGTGCACTTTTATGTTCTCTTCCTTTACACTTTCATAGTCATTGTTATTGTCACTGATGAACCTTCACAAGCCTCCACCAGTCATGAATTGCTTCGTGCAAACCTCAGCTAAGTTATGAAGCATTATTGATTTCACTACACGTTATAAGTTTTTGTTGCATCGTGCTATAAACCCATGTCGCAAGGCTCTCCCCTAAGGTCTCCACACCGCACCACAAGCCTCCTCTGCAAAGCTTTCTACATCGCACCATAAAACCCTTGTAGCGAGTCCCCTCCTCACAAATGGTTGGTACTTCACATTTATGTAAGGATTTGTTTACCTTTTTTTTATTTATCTCTAGGTCTTCACAAGCAAGCAAATAGTGAACCCAAAAAAAAAATGTTCCTTTGTTAACATTCCGATGAAGATGTTTTCCTACTCTACTCTAATAGGTTTATCATTTTTAATCTCGTTGTGATATACATGTTATTTTGTTTTTCTTCTTTTGGATGATAATAATTCAAGAATCATTATTTTCATTTTAAATTTTTAACGACGATTATTTTAATCATCATTGTTTTGTAGAATTTTTAATGATAATAACATCTACAACATTTGAAAAATAATTGTTAGAGAAATGTTTTAACCGTCGTGAGAAGTTCATTTTGCAATAGTATTAAAAAAATAAGTGAAAATTAGTTGATGGAAGAAGATTTAAAAAAAAAATACACAATAAAATAAAATGAGATTTTATCTAAACATGTTTGAATCATACAATATATTTTAAGAGATGAAGCAAATTATACAATATATTTTTAATGTAGTGAAGCCATTTTTAATAAAGACGTTTCTCTACATTGATAGTTAAATCAAGCATTTCAAAATGATGACAAATGATATTAATTGAGTAGGTTTGGAATTAAGAAGTTCACTAACCAACAAACTTAAGTTGAGTACTGAGGGAAGGAACACATTAATTAGTTTAGTTGAGTGTCACACAACTAGGCATATTGGTCAAAAATGTTATTTGAGAAATAACGTGGAGATATTTAGGCTGCTTTTGATATAGTATGTATTGAGATAATGTAACAAAATAAGGAATTGTTAAATTATATCAGTTAATAAATTAAAAAGAATTTTTTTTATCGAAAATTATATGAAAATGTATTATGATATCATAAAAAAGTATAGAGTATTACTCTTAATACAATATTTTTAAAATTCTTAATTGAAGTCCTTTGAGGTACCGAAAAAGAAGTAACCTTAAGGATAAGGTAGCATTTTAAGTAAAATGGTGAGAGATTTTCACTTGGTACTAGTAAATGGATAAGAAGTATATAGGTTAAACCACTTCCTAGAATTTAGGGGTAGGAATTTAAAGTGAAGTAAATGCATATAACTACTCTCTGTTATCATCGTTTAGAAGTGAAGATTTGGATTAGTTTACACGTTAAAAGAATTACAAGATCAATACGAAGACTCCAGGTTTAGTAATAACTTTCAAAACATTTAAAAATTGTAGTTTTATTTGTGAGTTTGATTTATTTTTAAGAAATGAATTTTAAATATAATTTAACCTTATAAAATTATTTTAAATAATAAGATTTTTATTTACTTATATATTTATAAATTTATTTATTTTTAATCGACATAATATTTTTAATATTTTTCTATGTTAAGATATTTATATATTTAGTGTGATATTAGATATTATTAGATTATTCAATAATGGGTAATACGATAAACTAACGTATAATCAATTTTACCAGGTAAGATTTAAAATGATTTTAACACTATCTTATAAAAAAAAAATTTGCTTTAAATCTAACTCATTCATATAAAATTAACTTTATTCATTTATATATTATAAATATGTTTTATCTCTATTTTATAATATTTTTTTAATATTTATGTTTTACAAATAATATTTTCAATAAATTATGTTTATAAATAATGTCCTTAGTTTCTTACCGCAAATCATTCTTTTTTAATAATTTTCTCATGTAAATATAAATTCCTTAAAACAAATTAAAAGAGTAAATAATTTTTATCCTAGTTCGGATCAAACAGATCCTACATCCAGTTGTTAATCTCAACTGAAAATTAACGCTTCACTAGCACAAACCAACAAACTATTATAGTCACAAAAAATAAAACAGTTTAAGGTTAGAACACCTCTCGTGTTATCCCAAGAGATAGAAACTCACTTCCCCTATGACCCACAAGGGATGAACACCTCCTCTGAATCTTCACAAAGGATGAACACCTCCTCCGAATGCTTGACGAAGGATGTAGGCTTTTAACTCAGCAAAATCAACAACACTCAATCACACTCTTTATGAAAGTTCTCGCTCTATGCCAACAACAACATCATTCAATCACACTCACTGTGAAAGTTCTCGCTCTATGCCAACAGCAACAACACTCAATCACACCTCCTGTGAAAGTTCTCGCTATGTGCCAACAACACTACTTAATCACACTCTTTGTGAAAGTTCTCGCTTTATACCTACACGCCAAGTTCTCAAAGCCACAACATAAGGGTTCAGTACACTTATCAACGGTAAAAAAAAACTTAGCTTAAAATTTCTCATAATTAATTACTGATAATCGATTATTATAATTTGATAATCGATTATCTTGAGTATAAAATGAGGTTTTCTTATTCAAAATAAATTTTACCGCAACCTATGACAAACAATATATTGAATAAAAAATAAATCACATTATATACATCAATTTACTAAGTTGCAAAAGTTTTAGTATAAAAATAAGTATTCAATGAACATCTTTCTATAATAAAAACACTTGATGCTTAACCTTAAGACGGTTTAATCTCCATGTGTAGTTATTAAATTCTATTTTCAGCAGCTTAAGGAATCTTTTCTGATAACTCCACCTATCAAAGCAATTTTTTCTTAAAAGTCACGTTTAACTTATATCCATTGAAAATCACCCAAAAAAAATCATTAAATAATAATCAGATTAAAATAATTAATTACTGACTAATTTAGATACTAATATATAAAATAAAAATTATTAATATTTAAAAAAATATCTATTATAAATACAAAATTATAATTGATTTATGTATTATAATCTAAACTGGTTTTAAACATTAATTACTAAAAAATTAGTGTTTAAATTAGTTTTTAATATAATTTAGAGACTAATAAATATTGATAATTAATGTTAAAGACTAATTCAAATTCTATAAATTAATTATAATTTTTTATTAATAATAAAGATTACTTTAAATATTAAAAAAATTTAATTTATAAATTAATATGTTAATTAATAATTATAGTAATCCATTATTTTAGATCTCTCAAATTTATTATTGTTTAATAATTTTTTATAGTAGAATAAATATTCCTTAAATTTGAGGACCAAATTTTAAAATTATCTTAAAACTATAGAAGTTTAATAATTGTTTTTTCTTTAAAAAAATATGATAGTTAAAAGAAAGGGGAGAAGTCTAAAACAGGTTTAGTTTTTATTTTAATAATTTTGGGATGGTTGGAAAGTGTGTGCGACGTGGATGCGCAAGACAAGCACTGAAATTGCGGCGAGTGTTGCTAATACAAGACCCAAGCGCTGATACGTAAATTGTGAGTGAAACGCCATGCTTGATGGCGCCTTTAGTCTTGCGTGGAATACACGCTGTGGAAGAAGCGTGAGCGCAGAATTGATGCTTCCATGGTACTCCGCCTCCAAAATTTGCTGGTTAAGTTAGTTGAACAAAGCGTGGAAGTGAACAGTGACTCGGCTTTTTGGGTTGAAAAATGTTTTTTAACAAATTTTTATAATATAATAACTTATTATTAATTCATTTCAAATATACGGTTCAATAAAAAATTAAACATAGTTTATTGTTAAAAAATTATTAAAAATAAGTTGTTAATATATCCTAATCGTTTTGTTTACAATAAAATGTTGTGCCACAGACACCTCAAAAAAACAAAGAGCTTCTTTTCATTCTATCACTCTTTTTCCTACTAACATGGCTGCTACTGCGTATTCTGCTTATGCACTTCACACTAAACAACTATTAAAGCAGATTCCATTCATAACTTGTCAACATTTTCTCCTTCTTCATTCATTTTCTTTCTCTTCATGTCTACAATAATTACCTCAATTTCAACTGCACCACGTGACAATAATTTCGCCCTTGTTTTCTTTCTTTCCTATCAATTATCAAAAGGAGAATTAATTCTTCCTCCATACACCTCCCATGCTTTCATTTTCTTTATATATAATAACTCAGACACCAACTACAAAATGCACCAATCTTCTCACTTCACGCTTCTTTCCAAAATATACTTTAAGAAAAAACACCCACTTGCCTTTTTTGGCTCTAAAAAATGTTATTTGTGATACGTTAATATAGATTTCGGTCAGTAAAAGAAATATGTTTCTTCGTTTTTTTTTCCCTGAAAACTCATTTTTTTATAATAACAAAAAATAATAAAATTATAATTATAAAAACAATAAAATTATAATTATAAAAATAATATATATACATATATATTTACAATTTTATTATAGAAAGTTTTATTTATTTTCAAATAAAAAAAAATTTCTTAATCGGTTTTCGAAATCCGATTAAGACAAATTTCTTAACTTTTTTCAAATACGATTAAGGATTCTTTTTTCTTAATTTCTTTTATTTTGGTTTATTTTTTTATTTTTTATACTAATAATAATAATAATAATATTTTAATATATAACAAATTAAGATTTTTAATAATATTAATATTAATAATAATAAATATTAATTTTTAATATTTTAATATTTTAATATTAAAATATTAAAAATTCTTATTATTATTAATATTATTGAAAATCTTAATTTGATATAATTAAAAATATTATTATTATTATTATTAGTATAAAAAAAAGGTAAACTAATATAAAAAGTATATAAAAATTATTATTATTATTTCAAACCTATTTAACAAAATGTTTTAACCATAAAAATTAATAAAATCAGTTCTATAAAAGTATATAAAAATGCTATAAAGTTATAAAAAGTTGTATAGTTATGAAAATCTAAAAATATCTTATAAAAATCTATAAAGGATCTATACATAAAAATGAATTTTAAACCTTTAATCAAAGCAACGACCACATAAATTCAAATAAAATACAATATATCTATAATAAGTTTCAAGAAAAATCCAAATAAATTAAAATTCGTACAAATCCAAATAAAATTACAAAAATAAATATTAAATCACGTTAAACACAATAGAAGTTATTTAATTAATGCTTGATAAATTAAAGATCAGCTAATATGGATATTCATGGGTACAAATATCATAATACCCATGCCCACCACCTTAACATGCAGGTATAAAAAAAATACCCGTATCAATTACCTGTAGGTATCAATTTATAATATTCATTTCCTACCAGTTACGAATCAATTTATAATATTCATTTCCTACCAGTTACGAATTTTAGTCACGGATACCGTTGAATACGAATTTTAATGCATTAGTACAAAAAGAGCCTTTTAAGTCTCTCAATTTAAGTCTGTTTTCAAAATAATAGACTTAATAAATGTGTGGTGACACTTTTTGTAAATAAAAATTCATATTTTAAATCTGTTAATCTTATAACAGACTTAAATTTTATTTTAAATCTGTTAAAATATAAACAGACTTAATTTTTATATCACTTAAGTTTTCTACCACACTTAAATTAACATTTTAAATTTTTTACCGCCGCTTGCACCGCTACCTCCGCTCCCGTTGCCGCTGGTGCCGCTCCCGTTGCAGTTGTCGCCACTCCCGTTGCGGTTGCCGCCACTCCTGTTGCCACTGCCACTGCTCCCGTCGCCACTGCTGTCGTTTTAGATTTTAATCTATGTTATAGTGATTTTTAGGGTTAAGAATTTTTAGGGTTTTAGGGTTTCTTGGGAGTGATTACAAATTACTCCAATTTCTCTTCCTCTATTTCTAATTTGTATTACATTATGTAAAGAATGTGATTGGATTTATGAATTCTTAGTGTATTTTTTTTGTTGTTAAGATGAATTGAATTGAGAGAATGATTACTTGTATTATATTCCAATTTCATCTTTATTGTGTATGGAAATTTATATAAGAAAGACGAATTTTTTGGTGATTGATTGAGGTGGTAATGGAATATATATTGGATTTGAAATTTTGGATGGAAAATTTAAGTCGGTTAATTCCCAACAGAGTTAAAATTTAAGTCTGTTGCTTAATAACAGATTTAAAATTTAAGTCTGCCGAATCTAAGTCTGTTCTAAAACAGATTTAAAAAGCTCAAAATAACAGACTTAAAAAGCCTATTTTGTACTAGTGATGACACCCCTATTCAAAAGTTCACAACTAGAAATGAATCACAAAAAAGAATGGTGCAAAGAAGAGAAAGGAAATAAACTTGTGTCACCACCTTAAGGTTCACCTTTGTTGGTCGTGTTTGCTATTGTGGAGACTCCTCTCATTATGGACTTTTGAAACATTAACAACCATAAACTAAGGCAAATAAATGAATAAGAGAAACAAAGTTGAAGAATTTTGCTAACAAAATCAATGATTAGAGTAGAAACTAAACAAAATGAACATGTACAGTGTCATAACTGACGTTCATCGATGAGTAGAGTTGCTAGAGTGACACTCAAACTGGGAGGGAATAAACATTTTTCTCTATGTCAACGACATGTTGTATGTTTCATTCTCTTTACGTATTTGTGTTGGGGATGGTTGAAAAATGAATAAAGAAAAGGGAAAAATTATGAAATGTAATATGAATTACTGGTTACTAGCAAGTTGGCTTGTCTTATAACTTGTGAACTAGAAGGCCAGGAAAGCTGGGCTCCTTCGAGCTGATGGTCTAAACATGTGAACCGACCTATCTTTCTTTTATCAGATTGGCTTGTCGAGCATAGTCCATTTTAACATCCCTACAAAAAAGAGAAATCCTATGATATATACCATTGAAAACACATTACACACATATGTGTTCACTTTTTTTATGATATTAAGAAGTAATAAAATTATTATATTATAATTATGAAATTATTTATAATTAACTTATAATTTTATATAGGTAATTATATTAATTTAAAAAATAGTTAAAAGTATCAATTTTTAAAAAAATAGTCATTTAAAGAGTAAAAATGAAAAATAAATGTGTACACTAAAAAAACATCCTTATATATATATATATATATATATATATATATAACTTGATATTTTCATATTTCTTTTAAGATTTATTCATAGAAGAGAAATAATAATTTAGTATTTCTTATCAGTTTTAATTTATGTTTCCTCAGTTCAGTTTTATATAGAGTTTCACTAGTGTAAAATATTTTTTTATACCAAATTTTTATGCAGGTTATAATTGACATGCTATAATAAATGACAATATGAAAAAATTGTAAGATAACACTTTCTATACTTTGGTAATATTTTTGTAACAGAGAAGAAAACTTTTTATATCAATCAATTCTAGTTATAACACATATAGAAGTGAACACTTGATAATTTTGTCACAAAGAAGAAAACTTTCTCTATAACCGTAGAAAGTGTTTTTTTTTTAAATTCTTAAACACACGTAGAGGATTCTGAAATCCCTAACCCTCATTCTCCTTCTTTTTTCTCCTTCTTGCTCTCAAATCCCTAGCATCCATTCACACTCCTAGCATCATGGATATGCACATTTGTGAACTTCAAAGCATTATCGCCACCACAACGCTTGCAACCACTACCTCGTCTACATCGCCTTGAGTTCTTGGCCTATGTAGCCTACTTGATGCCAACATCAACACCGAGAAGTTGGCATGAGTTTTCATCCGCCATGACCTCTATAGTTTTATTTGTCCTTTCTTCCCACCCCACTAAGACCAGATCGAATGATTTGTGCATGTTGTCGCCATCGAGATTCACTTCGTTGTGGTGCACAATGGATCTATCAAGACATCCAAGGTCCTTGTTGATATCATTGAGTCTATTGCAAGAGCTATATACTTTAACCTTAGGTACGAGTTGGAGAAATTTTAGATGGTGCGATGGTGTGTACTAAGGTTTCTTTGTTAAAGTTTACTTTTTGTGTTGATGTCCTTGCAATGATTTTTTCTAAGATGATATTGAATGATGCCAATTTTATTTTTTGGGGAATTTTGGAATAATTTAACTAACTAATTATTTCTTCCTAATGAGATTGAACATGAGTCTAGTCTCTCTCATGACAAGAGATTTGTTTGTTCTATTTGTCCTTCAAATGTATGACTACATGATGAAAGAAGTTAAGAACTTTACTACTTTAGTAATGTTTTTGACACTTTCTATATCGATTATCAGCTTAACTAGTATAAAATATTACACTATCTATACTGCCTATATTTATACCATTCTGGACCAATAAAATTTTTTCCTACACCAGTGTTTCTTATTTAAAAACTAGAAATTTAATTTAGATAATTTTTTCCTATTTATATAATATTTGTAATATGTAAATAAAAAGTGATTCTATATTTTTCAAAATAGTGATTAATCTTATCAAGTTTAAATATAGGTAAATTGGTCTTTTAATATTGAAGATTAAGAGTTCCAGTTGAATATCGTATTAAGTTAATTCAAACTACAAAAAGATCAAATAAGTCGAATTATTTTCTTCAAATACGCAGTCTTCGGTCTTAAACCGATTAGACAAAGAAACTATTTTTTTAATGGTCCAATCATGTATCAAACTAGTTCAACTAATCATACAAATCGAACTACTCTTTAAAAATATACTTAACTTTATTATATTTTAAATGTTTAAGACCAATATATATTTCTAAAACCTTTTTACCTGAATAGTTAGGACTTGTAAATAAGCTTAAGCATGAGATTGGTTCTTATATGCTAATAACCTAAACTTGATCATTCAAAGTCTTTAATTCTCCTTGGTGTGTGATAACGAAATCTTTAACACTTTTTCGTATCACAACTTATGTTGCCTAAAGGTCTATGTGCAGATATTATCTTCCCTATTCTATCTTAGCATGAGGTCATCCAATGGAAGCAGCATAACTTTTCGCTTTTGTTCTTGAAATAACCCACGCCAACACACATAAAGAGACGTATTTTCGTCAGCATGTGTATTTTTGAATGAAACTTTATATATTCTAACAAAAGAAAAAGAAGATCAATTTTCCATTAAACAAATTATTTGTAGAGTATGATGGCAATGTTCGATGCTGAGTTGATTAATTTTCGCTTTCAATATCTTATTGCGGAAAAATGGGAAGAAATATTCACGGTACGTAATTCCTCAAAATGAAAAATAAAGTCAATTCAATTATAGGCCTTCCAACTTGCATCTCTGTTCTCGACGATGCAAACACATTTTCTTCATTTAAAATTGCGACCTCTTATTTTCTTCACGTCAAAAATATATGTTATGTTAAGGTTAATCACTGTATTTAAAAAATTATAATTTGAATATTGAATTTATATCACGATTTTATTTTTAAAAGACATTTTAAAAAATTAAAACAAAAACAGATATTTAAATTATTATTATTTTTATTCTTTAATTATATGAAATTATTAAATATATCAAAACAACTGTCATAGTGTCTTCTTGGTATCTGCACTCATAATGGTTTCTTTGATTTTTATTTGAGAGTTTTGTTTTTGTTCGCGCATTGGTGATTCACTCAAAGGGTTGGCTCTAAGTCCCTTCACAAAGACATCTATGAACATCTCCTCGTTAGGATGGTGACTGCACACAGTGATATCACAAAAGCAATTGATGCAGTCATTTAGCAATTCATTCTCCTGTTGTTTTATATTGAATAGATTTGCGATTCTTGGTGCTTTCACTTTATTGGCAACAAATTGTTCAACAAACTTTTTGAGAGAAAATGGAAAAAGAGGTGATGGTCCCATAAAAATTCCACTAAACCATTGTAAAGTGGTTCTTGTGAAAGTGATGAACATCGTACATCGGACAATATTCGATCACCTGAGATCATCATTAAGCTCGGATGGCCTTGAGGTGGTTCTCCGGATCCCGAATTCTATGTGGTTCCTGTTGGCAACAGGAAGGCAAAAGGTTGGCAACGTATGAAAAAAAATTCAGTTTTTCTCTGCCTTCTTTCAAATGACCTGATACAATTATTTATGGGAAAATGTTTGTCTCTTTACATGCAAGAGAAAACTCAAAAGTTTTTGTCTTTTTAAATACTAGAAATAAATCATGATGTCTGCCACCTAAAACCATTAATGCTATTCTAGGAATACTAACCAACTAGAAATAAATTTCTAATTTAAGTTTAATAACAAATCTCTCTCTTAAACTTAAATACTTTTCCCATCTCTCATTCCAATAAGTCTTTTGCAATTCTCCAGCAATGTGGTTGGCAGTGGCTTGGTGAGTGGTTGGCAGTGGCTTGGTGAATATGTCTGCGGCTTGAGCTCGGCTTTCAACATGTTTCAGCTTGACCTTTCCTTCTTTGACTTGTTCTCGGATGAAATGAAAACGGATGTCAATGTGCTTGCTCCTTCCGTGATTAACTGGGTTCTTTGCCAACTCGATTGCCGACTTGTTATCAACTCGGATCACAATCCCTTCATCTTGGATCACTCCCAAATGCTTTAATAGATTTAAAAGCCAAACTGCATGACACACGCTCCAAGAGGCCGCCACATACTCTGCCTCGCAGGTAGATAGGGTTACAATGGGTTGCTTCTTAGACAACCAAGTAAAAGCTGTATTTCCAAGTAGGAATACGTAACCTGAAGTACTTTTCCGGTCATTAACATCACCACACCAATCGCTATCTGAGTAACCCACTAGTCGATAGTCATCTGATTTTGAATAGAAAAGACCAAGTGATAGGGTTCCTCGAACATATCTCAAAATTCTCTTCAAGGCCTTCCAATGTGTATAGCTTGGATCCTCCATGAATCTGCTTATTATCCCAACACTCAACATTAAGTCGGGTCTCGTGCTTGTAAGGTACCTCAGACTTTCGATTAAACTTCGATATCTCCCAGAATCAGCTCGTTCTCCTTCATCAAACTTCAAGAGTTTAGTGCCTGGTTCCATTGGAGTAGAAACCGAGTTGCAGTCCTCCATTTTAAACTTCTTTAAAATTTCAAGTGCGTACCTCTCTTGGGATATAAGAATTCCTTCCTCCGATTGCTTCACTTCCAGGCCAAGAAAATATTTCATCAAGCCTAAGTCTGTCATCTCAAACTCTTTTTCCATTGCCTCCTTAAACTCCTTAATCAGCTTCGTGTTGCTTCCGATGAATATGAGGTCGTCGACATAGAGAACAACTATCATCATATCCTTTTCTGATTTCTTTGTGTACAAAGCATGTTCATACGGACATTGCTCATACCCGGTTTTCTTGAAGTACCCGTCAATTCTCTCATTCCAGGCACGGGGAGCCTGCTTCAGTCCATAGAGGGCTTTTCTCAATCTCAACACTTTCTTCTCATCCCCTCTCTTCATGTACCCGAGTGGTTGCTCAACATACACCTCCTCCTTCAGCACGCCATTTAGAAATGCCGACTTCATATCCATCTGTTGAATCGGCCATTGGTTCTGAGCAACTAACGAGATCAAGAGTCGAATTGACTCCATTCTCGTGACAGGAGCAAATACTTCATCATAGTCTATCCCCTCCTTTTGTCTATATCCCTTTACCACAAGTCGAGCCTTATAACGCTCAACCTCTCCCTCAACATTCATCTTCTTTTTGTACACCCATTTTACTCCAATGGGTCGAGCTCCTTCAGGAAGGTCAGTCAGTTCCCAAGTTTTGTTGAGTTCAATCGCTCTGATCTCCTCATCCATGACTGTTCTCCACTTCTCATCTTGGACAACTTTCTCAAAACTCAAGTCATCAGAGTCGGCCAGAAGATATACAACATGAACTTCATTTGTAGTGTCGTATATTTCCTGTAGACTTCTCATCCTGGGCTGTTGTGGCTCGGTTTCTTCATCTGAGGACTCGGTGGTTGTTGTTGCTGAAGGTACAACAATCTCCGAGCTAGTTTCTTTTTCGACCAGGTTACTCCAACACCACTCCTTTGTTTCCTCCACGTGAACATCTCGGCTCACCACTACTTTATTATTAACAGGATCAAACAATTTATATGCTTTAGAATTTTTATCATACCCGATAAATATGTACTTCTTGCTCCGATCTTCTAATTTTGTCCTGTGCTGACTTGGTACTTGCCCATAGGCCACACTACCGAACACCTTTAGATGAGAGACACTCAGCTTCACACCACTCCAAATCTCCTGAGGCGTCTTCTTACCCAACTTTGCATGTGGACATCTATTTTGCACATAAACTGCGCATTGCACCGCCTCCGCCCAAAACTTCTTCGGCATATTCTTCCCTTTCAACATAGATCGAACCATGTCGAGAATGGTTCGGTTCTTTCGTTCTGCTACACCGTTTTGCTGTGGAGAATATGGAGCCGTCAAGAAACGCTTGATTCCATGTTCCTCGCAGTATTTGTTGAACTCGGCAGAAATGAACTCGCCTCCTCTGTCAGATCGGACTGTTTTGATGACTTTGTTTGTTTCTTTCTCGACCATCACTTTGAATTTCTTGAAAGTCTCAAACACTTATGACTTCTCCTTCAGAAAGTGAACCCACGTCTTCCTTGAGAAATCATCAATGAAGGAGACGAAGTATCTCTTACCACTAAATGATTCTGGAGTTATTGGCCCACACAAGTCGGTATGGATCAATTCAAGTTGCTCCTTTGCTCAGTATTCAGAGCTCCGAGGGAAAGAAGTCCTTGCTTGCTTTCCGATCACACATTCTTCACAAAACTTCTTTTCAAATTCCATTTTAGGCAGTCCGAGCACCATCTCCTTTTTCACCAACTCGGTCAACCCTCCAAAGTGAAGATGACCGAACCGCAAATGCCACTTCATGGCCTCATCCTCCATTTCAAGTTGCATGTATTTATCTTGAACTATTTTCAACTCAAGTTTGAACATGCGATTTTTCTTCATTTCTACTTGGGTGATGAGCCTCCCGAATTTATCCCTCAGTTGTAATTCTCGGTCCTTCATCAGAACTGAGTACCCCTTCTCCATTATCTGTCCCATGCTCAGTATGTTGCTTTTGAGATCAGGTACATAGTATACATCTCTGATCTCTCCGATTTGCCCATTTTTCTGTTCATACCAGATCGTTCCTCGACCTTTGGCGGTTACTTTTGAAGCATCGCCGAAAGAAACAGATCCGAATTCCACCTTTGAAAGTACTTTGAATAAACTCTCGTCGCCACACATATGGTTACTTGCACCGGTGTCCAAGTACCAAATTGAGTTATTAGAACAGCTCGGTTTGACCTCGGTTTCTGGAATGTTTGTCACTAGTAGCAATCCTTCTTCTTCTTTCTCGGCAAGGAAGTTTGTTGGCTCCTCCTTTTCCTTCACGGACCTACAATCTTTGGAAATATGACCCATCTTTCCACAGTTGTAGCATTTTATCGAGTAGCAATCCTTGGCAACATGCCCATACCTCCCATAGTTATAACATTCAATGCTGTTTGTGTTTGTCCGACCACCCCGAGTCTGACCTCAGCCGCCTCGGGCCTGACTTCGGCCACACCAGTTTTGTTGGCCGACTTGCTTATTTCTTCGTTCTCCTCTTCCTCTACCACCTTGGCTTCTGCCTCTTCCTTGGCCTCTGGTACTTTGAGCATAAAACACATTATCCTTTTTTATCGTCGCCTTCGCTTGGAGAGCCTATTCAAGGGACTCCCCCCTCTTGTTTTTCCGTCTCTGCTCATGTGCTTCCAGGGACCCAACAAGCTCTTCAATGGTGAGCGTTGATAAATCCTTGGACTCCTCTATTGCACATACGATATTCTCGAAATCATCTGTTAATGATCTCAGGATCTTTTCAACAACTCGGTTTGATGAAAGACTCTCACCATTCTGATTCAGTTTGTTCACCACGGTCTCCACCCGAGTAATGAACTCGGATACGCTTTCAAACTCTTTCATCCTCATGTTTTCCAGTTTGCCCCTAAGGGTTTGAAGTCGAACCTGCTTCACTCGTTCGTCTCCTTTGTTTGCCTTTTCGAGTGTATCCCATGCTACTTTGGAAGATTTTGCATTTGCTATCTTCTCAAAGCCGGATTCGTCAACAGCTTGGTATAGCAGATACAAAGCTGCCTTGTCTTTAGCTCGAACGACCTTCAACGCGTTCAACTGGGCATTTGAATATCCGTCTGTGCTCGCCGGTTCCTCAAATCCAGTCTCGACCATGTCCCAGTTATCTTGGGAGCCGAGAAGGGCCTTTATCTGCACCTTCCAGTTGTCATAGTTAACGTCTTTCGTCAACTTGGGTAGCGGGATGCCATTGGTTAGTCCTGCCATTTCTCTCGGTGTTTACACTCAACTCACACACCTCACAAAACTCTTAGTTGCTGCTCTCTCTCTTCCTGCGCACACTGCCGCGTTCTCTCTCAATCACACACACGCTCTGATGCCAATTTGTTGGCAACAGGAAGGCAAAAGGTTGGCAGCGTATGAAAAAAAACTCTTAGTTTTTCTCTGCCTTCTTTCAAATGACCTGATACAATTATTTATTGGAAAATGTTTGCCTCTTTATATGCTACAGACAACTCAAAAGTTTTTGTCTTTTCAAATACTAGAAATAAATTATGATGTCTGCCACTGATAACGGTTGAAAAACCGTTATTTTTATGCTTAAAATTGATACTAAAAGCAACCTTTAACACTTAGAAACTAGCTTGAAATCATGCTTTTGTTCATATTTTCAGAAATAAGAGAGCTGGACAGGTTTATGCTTGATTTCAGTGTTTTTGTGCAGGTTTTAAGGTGAATTTGATGAAAGAAGTGAAGAAGGAGAGAGATGGAATCAGAAAAGACATCAAAAAGTGCAAAAGGAGAAGCCGCAACTGCCGCTCAGCGGTAGTTTACCGCTGAGCGGCACTCAGGAGTTCACGGGGGATCCGCTGAGGGGCAAAATGGCCGCTGAGGGGAAGAAACCAACTCGCACACTTACCGCTGAGCGGTACTTTACTGCTGAGCGGCACTTTTATGGGCTTGGGCCTAATTTTCTGTAATTTACGAATAGTATATAAGCTTTAGGGTTTCCTAGGGTTTGTATCTTTGGCTGGGAGGAAGCAGAAACACACTTTTCACCCCTTGGGGGTAGATTGGGAGATGGTGACGGCTCTCCTCTTCACCTTTCTAGGGTTTTATCTTTCATTCTTCCATTATTATTCATCTAGTTTCACCATGAATATGGTGAACTAAACCTTGTATTGTTGTTGGGGAATCAATGTAGTCTTGTGAAACTCTCATATATGGAATTTGTTTTTACATCTTATATTTAAGACCTATGCTTTCTTTCATCATTAGTTAGGGTTTTTCCTCTTTGCTCAATGCTTGCTTTGTTTAACTCATTCAATGCATGATTATTGATTTTGTCGATACGGGAACGTACGGGGAAGTCTAGATCCGGGGAATTTCTCCCAATAGTATATTGGTTGTCGTTAAGCTCCTGCACTAAAAGAACTAATTATTAGGAATGCTAGGAATCGTATGAACTCGTAATTAGGGATAGGCCTTCTTGCAAGGTAATTTAGAGAGTGGCATTAACAATGATGAAAAGAATGTTGAATTCGTAAAATATATGAGAGTGGATAAGATGAAATTGATAACCCCAACAACATACTCATCCATATATTCCATTGAAGTGTTTGTATTTTGTTTTAGCCATTGATCAAAACTCATGCATACATGTTTATTTTCTGTTTTGCATATTAAATTCCACTTATTTCGTTCTTAAGTCTTAAATAATCAACGAATCACATAACTAAACTAGGCCGTGAGTCCTTTGGGAGAACGATACTTGGTCTTACCGAGTTTATTACTTGAAACGATTCGGTCACACTTGCCGATTGTTCAACAAGTTTGTGGCGCCGTATTTCGGTGTTCATAAATTTGCCATCAGCCACCTAAAACCATTAATGGTATTCTAGGAATACTAACCAACCAGAATTAAATTTCTAATTTAAGTTTAATAACAGTTCCTCCATGTTTGCTCGGGAGAAGGGTTGAGAATCAAGGGTCCTGGATTCATCTGAATATCTCTTGCTTTTCTTATTTTTAATGTCTAGGATATGCTGTATATGGTAGGCATGTCATCGTCTTCTCCATACTCTTCATACTCTCCACGTGTCGTTGGCTCCTCATGATTTAATGTGAATGTAGATTTAGTTTTACTTGCTCTTTTATGGACGTTAATTGTTTCGGTTTAAAGTTACAATGACTTCATGTTAAAGAGTCTCAAGAGGAATAAAATGACTTTAATTTATTTTTTCTTATTATACACATTGAATATATGTACATTAGACAATTTTGAAATCCTACCAGATAATTTTAGAAATAAAAATAAAATATACAAAATAAGAAACATGTAGTGTGCAAATCATGTTGCTCTAAGTTTTTCTTTATTACAATTTTTGTTCACTTCAATATGTTTAGTTGTATCATGTTGTATTGGATTATGCGTTATGCTAAATATAGATTTGTTATCACAATATAGTTTCATAGGTCTATCCCATGTTATCTTCAAGTCTTTTGGTATAATTTTTAGTCATAATAGCTCACATATCTTTTATTATCTTCATTTGTGTGTTTGTGTTTATTAAAAAAAGGTTAAATATGTTTTTATTTTCTAAACTTAAACGCAAACTTGAAATTTATCCATATTCTCAACATTGATACAGTTTGGTCCTCAAACTTTCAAAATAAATAAATATTGTCCATGCTTTGAAAGGTTGTAATGATTGTGTCACTCTGAAAAGTGTCTTGTTGCATTAAATGCATCTCGTAGTAGTTGATGTGGTCGTATCTAAGTGGTTTGAGTTTGGAAGGTGAAGCGCCAGAGGTCATGTCTGTTTTTGGCCCGAAACAACTCTTGGTGATGCGTTTTTTCCTTTTAAATTCCTTATATTCGTTGGGGCTTACAATTCCCTTCTTTCTTCGTTCTTATTTATCTCAACATTTTTTGCGCTTGTTCCTTTCTCGATTAAGTTGATATTCCTTGTCGACTCTTCGAGTCTGCTCTCTATTATAAGTATGTCTTCTTCCTCCTCTCCTGATATTAGTTATGGTCGTTCTTGTTCTTTGCTGGCTAGGGAGATTACCCCTATGAGGGAGGGTTTTTCTTTTGCCTCTTCTGACGAGAAACTTTGCTCATTGGAGCCTCTCGATGCCTCTTCTCCTCTAGTGGTTTCTTCGTGAGTAACCTTTGGGGCATCATAGGAAAAGAGTAAACGTTTTTTGTGATTTTGCCATTTTAGAGCAACAACATTTAACATTGTTTGTGTTTTCTTTGGTGTTTTAAGTTTTAGTCTTTTAGAGTGTTTTTGTCAATGACATTGTCTTGACATTGTTTCATTTTCCCAAGAGTTAATCTGAATACCCCTTGGGTATAGTAAGCTTTACGCGTTTAACTTCAACTCTCTTAGACGCTTTGACTGAACAGTCGTTTAACATAGAGTCTGGGTGTTTTGACTTAGTTGTTTTTCTGTTTTCTAAAATCCTAACTGTTTTCTTAAGGTTTTCCTATGTTAGGGATTTTGAACCTAAGTCTTATGTTTCTTCCTATGGTATTTTCTATATTATTATTTCGTTTAATATTATTTGGTTAAACTTTAAAACATGAAAGTGTTTAAACATATAGACAATTTTGTCTTAATACATGCTACGCTCTTTGAGGGTATGACTATTGATTTGATTTCTTATTAACTTAATGATTGATCCTTTTTATTCTTGTTTTACAGTGATCATGTTTATGAAGGACTTCAACTATAAGACATGATGGGCTGCCCATGAGAAGAATCAAAAGGCTTAGTCAGCTAGGCCAACTTCTATGACGGTCCCTCTGGCTGCAAAGAATAAAAAAACTAGTGGGACTTCTCCTATGAAGGATTAGAATGTGATTACTTTGAATCTTGTTGTGCCTTCTACTATGGAGCTTGCTAAGAAGAGTGTGCCTTTAGAGGTGGTGGACCTGACTATTGACGAGGTATCTGAGGTGCCAGAAAGGGTTTACGAGGACTCTAAGCTTGGGCAAGGGCTTGATGTTGAAGAGGCTCTTGAGGAGCCAGTGAAAGAGGCTTCCCTAGGTGATGTGTCTTTTGGTGGCACTCCCTCGTTGCTGCCTCTAAATCTCAGTGATATGCTTGATTTGTTCTACTGGGATTCAGAGTCGTCCTTTCGCGTGGAACATTCCTTGACCATTATGCCCGATTTTCCTTCCTTATGGCATCTAGAAATGTGTGGGTTACGTTCGAATTTGTTTGTACCTTACGTATGCATCCGGGAAGCTCAACAACTTGTAGCCTATAATGTTGTCTACAAGTCGGTCAATGTTGTGTAATAGATATGTGTCCTTTGGACATGCTTTGTTGAGATAAGTGTAATCGACACACATACACCATTTGATGCTGACTTTCTTTACCTTAACGATGTTGGCAAACCATGTGGTGTAGGTGACTTTTCTAATGAACTCGACTTCGATTTATGCTGTTACATCCTTTTTGATAGTGGTCTAGCCTTACTATTCTAGCACTTTCTTTCTCTGGGCCACAACTTTGGCCTATGGAAGGATGGACAAGCGGTGGCACAAGAAGCAGGATCTATATCTGCCTTGTCATTCGGACACCAAGCGAATAAATCCATATTTTGTCTGAGATTTTATACTTTCTGATAGTGAAACAATTTGCTCATATTGTGGTCGACCTTTGTGACCTGGGGTGTAGCATTGCATAGTTCATCGATTGAAGTTTGACTAAGTCTGATATTATAAGAGGAAAACATTGATTATTGTTCAAGTTTCAAATTAATTAAATTACATTCTTAATTAATTTGAGGGCGATCATGTAGTTAACCAAAGTAGATTCTCAATCAAAAGTAAGACCTTTCTAGATTATTCACAATGAATTCAACCAAAGAACATTCTCAATCAAATTCTATTGTGTTTAATCATGTCTATTCTTAAATCTTCTAACCAAATTAAAAGCTAATTAATCAAAGTAAATTCTCAATTAATTATAGTTGAAATTATTACCACCAATCAAAGTACATTGTCAATTGATAACAAAAACCCGTTTAATCATATAAAAGTTCCTAAATTTAATCAAAGTAGATTCTCAACCAAACCTAGAAACCCTTGAACTCATATGATTAATATGCATGTAGATTCAAACACCTTATGATACAAAAATCATTGCTTTTAATATGATTGAGAGATGAAAGACATAGAAAGAGAGCAACTCAAATCCATAATCAAAAGAAACAATTGCATTAATTCAACTTAACCTCAGAATCCATAATGAAATTATAGTGGAATAGTCCTAGAAGCTTAGCCCTCCATGAATAGAGTGAAACACATGATGAAATAAAAGTGAGAGGAGTGGTAAATGCTTGCTTCTAGTGGAGGAGTCTGAGAAATAATGAGTTATGCCTCTGTTAACACTCCGGCAAGTGTACCGAATCGTATCAAGTAATAATAATTGGTAAGACCAAGTATCGTTTCCCTAGAGACTCATGACCTAAACATTCATATGATTTCTTAATTAATTAGGACTTGTAAACGAAATCATTGTGTTTGTATTACGGAAAATAAATATGAATGCAAGTTTGATCAATTGGATTGAAAGATGCAAAGGTGATTGATATAAAATAATGAATGATTATGTTGTTGGGGTTTCCGACATATCCTATCCACTCTCATGTATTTATGAATTCATCTTCTTCATTAATGTTAATGCCACTTTCTAATTTACCTTAAACCCGATGCTCGGTGAAGAAAGCCTACTCCTAATTACTAGTTCACAATGTCTTGTCTCCCTGGCAATTAATCATGCATTACATTCACACAGAAGCTTAAAGGCAACCAACCCTCCTATTCCTATGTCTAGGTAATACTGCTTTTGGGAGAATTTCCCCATTTCTAGATATTCTCATATGTGTCCATAGTGAAAAAATCAATAATCATGCAATTGAATGAGTTAAACAAAGCATGCTTAGAGTAAAGAGGAAAAACCCTAACAATTAATGAAGTAAAGCATTTTATAATAAGAATAAATTCAATACATGCGAGATTCAAAGGATTACATTGTTTCCCCAACAACAATGGAGGTTTAGTTCACCATAGACATGGTGAAACTAGATGAAAAGAATGAAAGATAGAACCCTAAAAGTTGAAGATCAGAGCTTCCGCATCCAAAATCCGCCTCCAAGCGGTGAAAGGAGTGTAATTTCGCCTCTTTCTCTCCAAAGATATGAACCCTAGAACGTCCAAAACCTTAAATAGTTTCTTAAAAATACAGAAAAATGGCCCAAGCCCAAGTCGTCAGCGCTCAGCGCCCAAAATGGCGCTCAGCGGTAGTTGCGACACTTTTTTGACCCTCAGCGGTGGCGCCCAAGCATGAAACAGTGTTGTCAAAATCAAACTGGCGCTCAGCGGTGGCGCCTAAGCATGAAACAGTGCTCTGAGAACTAAGTTGGCGCTCAACGGTGGTGCCCAGGCGTGAAACAGTGGTTGCACTTCCAGACTGGCGCTCATCGTTGGCGCTTAGGCGTGAAATAGTGGTGCAGAGTACATTCAGCAAATGTGATGGACCGTTCGGTTTCACTTTGATACCGTTCGGCCTTACATTGTTGACCGTTCGATATATCTTCTACCACTTCACTCAGCTTCTCCTTTCACAAACCGTTCGGTTTGTCAAGCTTTTTCTCTAGTCGTTCGGCCAGCCTTGCACCGTTAAGAAATTGTCTCTCTTGCTTACACTGTTCGGCCTAGGTTCCACCACCTTCACTGTTATTTTTATACTTAATTTCGATAACCAATCAACCCTTTTTAACTTAGAAACTTGCTTTAACTCATGTTTTTGCTTTAGTTTTGTGAATAAGAGAGTTGAAGGTGAATTTAATGGTTTTGTGCTAGATTCCTTCGATTTTGTAGGTTATTGGAATGATTTGAAAAAAGAGTTAAAGTACCGAATGGTTGGAATGCAGAAAAGTCAACCATAAACCAGAAAAGTCAACCAGTCAACCAGAATGCAGAAAAAGTCAACTAGAGTGCAGAAAAAGTTGCGTTGAGTGGTAATTACCGCTGAGCGCCAGTTTTCAGGTGCCGAAATCACCACTGAGGGGCAAAAGCAGCAGTTGAGGGGCAAAATTGAAAACCCGCACTTACCGTTGAGCGACATTTTAATGGTCCTTGGGCCACTTTTCTGTAATTTTTAGAAAGTTATATAAGGTTTTAGTCGACCTAGGTTAGACATCTTTGGCTGGAACGAAGTAGAAACACACTCTTTCACCCCTTGGAGGATGATTTTGGATGCTAAGGCTCCTTTCTCACTTTCTAGGGTTCTATCTTTTCACTCTTTCAGTGTAATTAATATAGTTTCACCATGAATATGGTGAACTAAACATTTATTGTTGTTGGGGAATCAATGTAATCCTTTTGAAACTCTCATGTATGGAATTTGTTCTTCAAAATCTTCTTTAAGATACATGCTTTCTTTCATTAATTGTTAGGGTTTTTCTCTTTGCTCAAAGCATGCATTGTTTAACTCATTCGATGTCATGATCATTGATTTTGTCGATATGGACACATACGGGGAAATCTAGATCTGGGGAATCTCTCCCAATAGTAGTATAAACCAAGACATAGGAGTATGATGGTTGGTTGCCTTTAAGCTTCTGTTCACTATAATGCATGATTAATTACTAGGGAGACAAGACATTGTAAACTAGTGATTATGATTAGGCTTTCTTTGCCGAGACATCGAGTTTAAGGTAATTTAGAAAATGGCATTAACAATTAATAAAGAAAGATGAATTCCTGAATACATGAGAGTAGATAGGATGAAATTGATAAACCTCAACAACATAATCATCCATATATTTCAATTCACGTGTTTTGTTTCTTCTTACCATTGATCAATCCATGCATTCATATTTACTTTTGAGTATTTGCATTTAAATCTTAATCAATCGGTTTTACAAGTCTTAGCTAATCAACAAATCACACAACTGTCTAGGCCGTGAGTCCTTTGGGAGAACGATACTTGGTCTTACCAGGTTTATTACTTGATACGATTCGGTTACACTTGCCGAGGGTCTAACAAGTTTTTAGCGCCGCTACCGGGGATTAAAAATTAGTTTATCAAGTTTTTGGTGCCGCTGCCGGGGACTCGTGGTTTAACTAGTCTATTTGTGTGATTATTGATTAACTTTGACTTGATTTTTATCTTTTAATCTTTTTATTTATCTTTTTATCTTTTTGTTTATTTTTATCTTTTATTTTTGATATATTTTGTTATCTTTTTAGTTTATGTTTTCTATCTTTCTATCTTCTTGATTTCTATCTTCCTATCTTTCTATCTTTGTATTTTTTCTTTTTATCTTATTAGTTTATCTTCTCTATCTTTTTGTGCTAACAAATGTCTTCTAGAGTTTTGTGCCTAATGCTTGGAGGATGCAATTCCAACAAGAATTTGATTATGTGGACACTCAATTCTACCAAGGTAATTCCAACCACTGTTGGGAACCTCACTCAAGCATAGATCAAAGCCAATTTTGGCAAGCTGCCGGACAATTTGATAATCAACCACAACAACAATGGAAGCAACAAAGCTCTCTATCAGAAAGAAGGACAAAGTTGGATGACGTCCTTCAACAATTTATGCAACAGTCCATCTCTACTCAAAAAAGCATTGAAGCATCATGTAAGAGGATGGAGATGAAAATTCGTTACATTATTCAGAAGTTGCATGATTCTAGGGTTGATACTGAAGTTAACCCTAGGGAGGAAGGTCAAGCCATTGTCACTAAAAGTGACAAAATTTTTGATGAGGAAAAGATAGAGAGAGATAAGGAAAAGATAGAGGAAAAAGAAACAGAAAGGTTGAGTGAGAAAGATAAAGATGAAGAGAAAGAAAAAGAAGTGGTTGAGAGACAAGAAAAAAAGAGAATGTGTGTGAAAATAAAGAAGTTGAGTGGAAAAAGAGAAGGGAAGAAAAAAATAAGAGAAAAGAAAAAGAGAAAATTGAGGGAGAAGAAAAGTAAGAAAAAGAGGACGAGAGAAAAAAAGAAAGAATCGTATGAAAAACCTCTTCCTCATCCAAAGAAGTATCATAGGAAGGAGAAGGAATTTGAGCGCTTCATGGAAATCTTCAAGTAATTGGAGATTAAAGTTCCTATGATTAAGACATTGCAACAGGTTCCTGGTTTGATCAAATTTTTGAAGAAGTTCAATAGAAAGAAGAAAAAAAGATGGAACTTGAACTTTATTGGGTCAAGCTAGTGACGTTAAAAGAGCGCTTGTTGGGAGGCAACCCAGTGATTTAAGAACTTTTAATTTTTGGTTTGGTGATGTAATTTTGAACTGTTGGTATTTTTGTTTTGGTTATAAGTTTGTTACAGGGTTTACATCTACTGATGGATGTTAGGTTGAAGAGTATCTACTAAAGGATACTATGTTTGTATACACCTACTGATGGGTGTTGGTAAGAAAGATTTGCATCTACAGAAGGGTGCTGGAGGATTTTGGGTCAGGCTCGTGACGTTAAACAAGCGCTACCTGGGAGGCAACCTAGTTGATTGAATTTATTTTTGTTTGTTTGTGTTGATTTTATTCTATTTTCATTATAGGGATTGAATATTTGAGTGAGGTGAGAACCTAAATACATTGAGTGAGTGAGAGACATTAGTATAAAGACACCTAGGGCAAGCTAGGAAGAAGGTGAGTTGATGCCGCAAGTGCCGCTCAACGGTAAAAACCACTGAGCGCGACTACTACAGAGTTGAGTGGAATGGTTTTGGCTCAGCGGGATTTGGCTCATTAGGTCTTTTTCATACCCTAGGGCGCGTTTTGGTAGGAACTTTCAGATCTCCCTCTGCACACACACTCTCAAGCACTCTCCAAAGAGTTCTCTTCACTTTTCCCTTCTTCCCCTTAATAAAACCTCTCTTCCATTCATTTTTGAATCAAGTTTCCATTCAAGTTTGGGGTTTGGTGAGAGCATTGCTATTAGGGGCTGAATTCTTCACATTCATAGAGCATTCTTCACTATTATGCTTGCCGATTTTGCTGCATAGGTTGCACTAAAGGGTTTTTGATTGCTCTCAGCGATGAGAGGAATGGTTTTAGGGTGTTGTTTGTGGTTCACTAATGCTTAATGATGTGTCTTGTGGTTTTGTGAATTGAGTTTGATGTAGGGATGGCCTCCTCATTAGGCAAGAGATTCAAGACTACAATATTCAAAAGGAAGGAGAAGGAACCAAATCAACCCTATTCCAGCAAGTTCCTTTCCTGTAAGCATGAACAACACTTCCTCATTGTCCAAGATAGCATGGCAAGAGGAGCAGGCACAGGCTAGAAGAGTTGGAGCAACTGAAGCTCCAGTTATGGAGATAGATGATGAGGATGATGATTTTGAAGATGCTGAAGAAGGAGAGGAGGAAGACTCTGATGATAGCATGAGCTGATGAGGAGCTGAGATAGCATCTACTGATGGATGGTATCAGTACTAGAGCAGGATTTTTCTTATCTTTTGAATTTATTTGCTTTTGTTTTTAGTATAGGATTTGATGTACTTGGCTTAACACTTTATCTGTGTGCAATGGTTTGTTGATGCTATGATGTTTGTGATGAATATTGCTTCATGATGTTGATTATATTGATTGATGTTGAGATGATGCATGATGCTGATACACAGGTGGTTGCTCAAAATATTTTGAAACAAATGCATGATGAATTGTGATTGTGATTATGATACTGAGCAGGATGTTTATCTAAATGTTGGAATTTGATTTAGCCTGTGTGAGGATTGAACTCCTGAGTTTTTGTGAGGAAGTGCTATTACGTTGAAAGCATGAATGACTTTGCCCAAGTTTTCTATGATTGAATCACTTGCTTGTATGTGTCATATGATCAAGGTCATTTGTTGTTAACCCTTTTTAGCCAAAATGCATGAATTTAGCCTACTAAAAGAGAGCACTATGTGTTCTATCCTTTGAACCTTTAGCCTTGAACATGATTTGAAAACCCTTTGTGAAAATCTTTACCTTGAGTTGAGTTGAGAATATTTTGTGGTATTGATAAAGGTTCAAGTTTGGGGTTGTTGGGAAGTCTAGAAAGGGAAAATAACAAGCATTGAGCTAAGAGCTAAGCACGTGAAAAGCAAAAGAAAAAGGAAAGAAAAGAAAAGCTCAATGCAAGGGAAAGTTGGGAATAAGTAAGAATGATTGTGTTTAAATGATGAAAGTATGAATGACTTTCTTAACTCAAGGATTTTGTGATCCAGAAAAACCAATTTTTCTTCTTAGCCCAACCATATTACAAGCCATAGAAAAGCCCTTGTGATGATAATTGCTTGTGAGTATATTTAATTATGGTTAAATGAAAGGCAAAGTTAATTCATGTGACATTGTGATAGTGGAGTGAATGAGTAACCTCTTATACACTTGTGTGTTTGAGTGAAACACTTTATCTGGTGAGGAAAGATTCCATGATTACATCTTTGCTTGGTTAATTGATCATTCATGAGCATAACATCTGTTGAATATTTTGTGATTATCTGATCACTACAATGAGCTTAATTGAATCAAGGCATGTATTCCTCTTGACTGATATTCTTTATGATAAGCTGATTTGAGCAATTACTCCTTTTAAAAGAAAAGGTTTTGAAATGTGTTGAATCATTGCATTGATTGGTTGAGAGCTAAGTTACATCTTGTTTGCTTGAGGACAAGCAAAGTTCTAAGTTTGGGATTGTGATAACGGTTGAAAAACTGTTATTTTTATACTTAATTTCAATAACCAATCAACCCTTTTTGACTTAGAAGCTTGCTTGAACTCATGTTTTTGCTTTAGTTTTGTAAATAAGAGAGTTGGACATGTTTTATGCTTGATTTCCTTGTTTTTGCAGGTTTTTGAGATGAATTGAGTGAAAGAAGTGAAGGAGCTAAGAGTTGGATTCAGAAAAGGAAGAAAAAGTGCAAAAAAAGAAGAAGCCGCAAGTACCGCTGAACGCCATTTACCGCTGAGTGGCACTTTGAAGACCCGTAGTCACCGCTGAGGGAAAAAACTGCAGTTGAGGGGCATAATAGAAATCACGCACTTACCGCTGAGCGGTATTTACCACTGAGCGGTATTTACCGCTGAGCGGCATTATGATGGGCTTGGGCTCACTTTTCTGTAATGCTTAGAATATTATATAAGGTTTTAGTTAACCTAGGTCAAGTATCTTTGGCTGGAATGAAGCAGAAACACACTCTTTCACCCCTTGGAGGAGGATTTTGGATGCTAAGGCTCCTTTCTCACTTTCTAGGGTTCTATCTTTTCACTCTTTCATTGTATTTCATCTAGTTTCACCATGAATATAGTGAACTAAACTTTTATTGTTGTTGGGGAATCAATGTAATCCTTTTGAAACTCTCATGTATGGAATTTGTTCTTCAAAATCTTCTTTAAGATACATGCTTTCTTTCATTAATTGTTAGAGTTTTTCCTCTTTGCTCAAAGCATGCTTTGTTTAACTCATTCGATGTCATGATCATTGATTTTGTCGATATGGACACATACGGGGAAATCTAGATCTGGGGAATCTCTCCCAATAGTAGTATAAACCTAGACATAGGAGTATGATGGTTGGTTGCCTTTAAGCTTTTGTTCACTATAATGCATGATTAATTGCTAGGGAGACAAGACATTGTAAACTAGTGATTATGATTAGGCTTTCTTCGCCGAGACATCGGGTTTAAGGTAATTTAGAAAGTGACATTAACAATTAATGAAGAAAGATGAATTCCTGAATACATGAGAGTAGATAAGGATGAAATTGATAAACCCCAACAACATAATCGTCCATATATTTCAATTCACGTGTTTTGTTTCTTCTTACCATTGATCAATCCATGCATTCATATTTACTTTTGAGTATTTGCATTTAAATCTTAATAAATCAGTTTTACAATTCTTAGCTAATCAACAAACCACACAACTGTCTAGACTGTGAGTCCTTTGGGACAACGATACTTGGTCTTACCAGGTTTATTACTTGATACGATTCGGTTACACTTGTCGAGGGTTTAACAGTCAACTAGAGTCCTTGCGTTGGTATAAAATTCTTTGACCACCGCTATGTTGGCTGGTGCAGGGTAAGTGGCTACTCTCTCCCAATTTCTGTTCTCTAGTTCCTCTCCAAATTGTGGAGCCAAGTTTGGTATCCACCCCGCCTTCCGTTCCACCAAAAGTCTTCTATCTTGGACAATGAGGAAGTGTTGCTCATGTTTACGGGAAAGGAACTTGTTGGAATAGGGGCACTCTGGTTCGTTCCTCTTATTTCACACAATCTTGATTCTTTTGCCCGATGAGGAGGTCATTCCTACATCAAACACAATTCACAAAACCACAAGAATTATTGTTAAGCATTAGTAAACCATAAAAAACTTCCTAACACTCTTCCTATCATCGCTAAGGGCAAAACAGTACCCCTCAGCGTCACCTATGCAAAGAAACATCAAGAAGGCACAAAAATCAAAATTCTGCAGAAATCGCGCGCAGTGGTAACTGGCGCTGAGCGGCGATAAGTATTTTTCTGCATAATGGCTCTAGCTTGCCTCTAATCTCCACCCACATGCGTTTTTCCTAGTTCCAGACCTTAAGCAAGCAATTTAATCGGTCCAATTTCAATCAATCATGCAAAAACATCAAAATCCCACAAGAATCATGCTTAGACAACCATATTCATTCAAAATCATGCTTTCAAAACCCTAGAATGCTTTCAAAACCCTAAAAAACCCAAACAGAAAATCTGCAGCGTTCGCGCTCAACAGTAGCTGGCACTGAACGGCAGGCGCGATACCCAATCTCTTTCTTCCTAGCTTGCCCTAAGCGTCCATCACCAATGCCTCTCAACTTCAACTCTCAATTTTTCAAATCTCATATATTTTCCACTCACTCCATACACTCTCACTTAATCATTGCACTTAGTCTCTCACACCACTCAAAAATTCAACAATCAATCCCTATAATGCAACTAGAACAAAACCAAAACAAACACACAAAGATAAATTCAATCCACTGGGTTGCCTCCCAGGTAGGACTTGTTTAACGTCACGAGCCTGACCCAAAATCTTCCAATACCCATCAGTAGGTACTCTTCCACCTAACATCCATCAGTAGATGTTAATCCTTTTTATCAACACCCATCAGTAAGTGTCTAATAACATAGTATCCTTCAGTAAATACTCAATCACCTAGCATCCATTAGTAGATGCTATACCATGAAGTCTCATAACAACATAAATCAATGTTCCAAAGTTTTTAAATTACATCACCAAAATAACAAAATCAAAGAAATTAATGTTCTCAAATCACTGAGGTGCCTCCCAGTAAGCGCTCTTTTAACGTCATTAGCTTGACCCAATAAAGCTCAAGTTCCATCTTTAGTGTTGGTGTTCTTCTTGCTTTCATCACACCAACTCATCAATTGCTTCCGGTCCACCTTCTTGACTCGTCTTGAATATGGAGCTTCAATTTCTAACACTCCATTCTCTTTGAAGTCTTTCACAACCTACAACTTGTTCTTGAATCTTACAGGTGTGCCAAGTTTGAATTGTGCATCCATCAAGTCATCATGAACCGTCCTTCCTGGATCTTTCACTTCTGAAGGAAGTGGTTTCTCCAAAATAACACTGCAATCTCCCTGTTCATCCATAGTCTCCTCATCTAAATATCTCTTTTTTGTTAGGATATTCTTCATGTGCTTCTCATAAGTAGGAATTTGCTGCAGTGCTTCGATCAAAGGTATAGTAATCTCCAATTGCCTGAAGATATCTTTAAAACACTCATATTGTCTCTCTTTCTCTATTTTATCACTATCCTTAGGATAAGGAAGAAATTTTTCACTTTTCTCAAAATTTTTCTCTTTCCTCTTCTTTTCTTTCTCTTTTCTCTTAACCTCACCTTTTCTCTCTTATTTTTCTTCTCTTTTATCTAACTCAACTCTATCTTTTTTCTCGTCCATCCTCTCACCATGTATACTCACAATAGCTTTACACTCTTCCTTAGGGTTAACCTCAGTATTAGCCCCAAAACTCCTGTCAAGCATATCCTCCAACTTCTTAGCCAATTTTCCAACCTGTATCTCCAAATTTCTAATTGCAGCTTCAGTGCTCTTGTGGTTGGAGATAGTCACCTGCATAAATTGTTGAAGAGTGTCTTCCAGCTTTGTTGATCTCTCATTTAGTGTAGATACTTGTTGCCATAGTGATGGTTGCTGCTGTGGTCTATTAACTTGTCCTGCTTGTCCAACTTGTCCATTTTGACCTTGACCCATGCTTGGGTGAGGTTTCCACCCTTGGTTGAAGTTTCCTTGGCGGTATTGGAATTGATTATGGAATTGATTTGCCCATAAAATTGACATCTTCTAGGGCCTCCACTGGAAAAGCACATTGACCATTGATGTGGTCACCACCACACAATTCACAGAGTTGTTGATGAACCTGTGAAACGTTCTTCAGCTCCTTTGGCAACTGAGCGAGTGTCTTTGTCAAATTCTCCAACTATTGAGTCATGATTTTATTTTGTGCAAGCAAGGCATCTTGAGATTGCAATTGTAGGACTCCCTTCTGTTGAGGTGGATCTCCTCTTTCACTATGCATCTCATTGTCATTAGTAGCCATGTTGTCTATCAATTTAAAAGCTTCCTCTGGAGTCTTGCATTTAATATTACCTCAGGCTGAGGCATCTAACATCAATTTGGTTTGTGAACTGATGACAAATTTATGAACACCGAAAAACGACGCCACAAACTTGTTTAACAATTGGCAAGTGTGACCGAATCGTATCAAGTAATAAAACAAGGTAAGACCAAGTATCGTTTTCCCAAAGGACTCACGGCCTAGTTTAGCTATATGATTTGTTGATTATTTAAGACTTAAGAACAAATTGATTGTAGGTTTAAATGCAAAAGACAGTAATTAAATATGTATGCATGAATTTGATCAATGGAGAAAAACAGAATACAAACACTTCAATGAATTAGATGGATGAGTATGTTGTTGGGGTTATCAATTTCATCTTATCCACTCTCATATACTTTAGGAATTCATCATTCTTTTCATCAATGTTAATGCCACTCTCTAAATCACCTTGCAAGAAGGCCTATCCTTAATTACGAGTTCATACAATTCCTAGCATTCCTAGTAATTAGTTCTAAAATGCAGGAGCTTAAAGGCAACCAATATGCTATTGGGAGAAATTCACCGGATCTAGATTTCCCTGTACGTTCCCATATCAACAAAATCAATAATCATGGCAATGAATGAGTTAAACAAAGCAAGCAATAAGCAAAGAGGAAAAACCCTAACAAATGATGAAGGAAAGCATGTATCTTAATATAAGACGTTAAAACAAATTCCATATATGAGAGTTTCAGAGGACTACATTGATTCCCCAACAACAATACAAGGTTTAGTTCACCATATTCATGGTGAAACTAGATGAAAAATAATGGAAGAATGAAAGATAAAACCCTAGAAAGAGGAGGAGGTAGCCTGAGCATCCAAGATCTTCCTTCAAGGGATGGAAAAGAGAGTGTTTGCTTCGTCTCTGCCAAAGATACAAACCCTAGGACATCCTAAAGCTTATATACTATTCTAAAATTACAGAAAATTAGGCCCAAGCCCAAAATAGTGCCGCTCAGCGGTAAGTGCGTGAGTTGTATTTCTCCCCTCAGCGGCCTTGTCACCCCTCAGCGGAGCCAACGTGTGTTTCTAAGTGCCGCTCAGCGGTAAACTGCCGCTCAGCGGTACTTGCGGCTTCTCCTTTTGCACTTTTTGATGTCTTTTATGATTCCATCTCTATCCTTCTTCACTTCTTTCACCAAATTCACCTTAAAACCTGCATAAAAACACTGAAATCAAGCATAAACCTGTCCAGCTCTCTTATTTCTAAAAATATAACCAAAAGCATGATTTCAAGCTAGTTTCTAAGTGCTAAAGGTTGCTTTTAGTATCAGTTTTAAGCATGAAAATAACAGTTTTTCAACTGTTATCACAACCCCAAACTTAGAACTTTGCTTGTCCTCAAGCAAACAAGATGTAACTCAATCTTCTACCAATCCATATAATGGTTCACTCATTCAAAAATCCTCTTTTCAAGATAAGTAAAAACCTCAATCAAACTCATGACAAAGATTTCAATCAAGACGTACACATGCTTTGGCTTTGGTGTTCACAAAGTCACTTAATATCCAACAAATGCTATTTCTCATGAATGATCAATCAACTAAACATGGATGTTCATGTGCTCAATGAATATTTCCTCACTAGGTAAAGTGTTTCACTCAAACACAAGTGTATAAGAGGTAATCACTCATTCACTCTACTATCACAATGTCACATGAATTAACTTTGCCTTTCATTTAACCACAATCAAATAAATTCACAAGCATGCAT
>JAHCHA010013396.1:1358843-1372890 GCA_027742795.1 Vigna hirtella | reverse complement strand
TCGTATCTAATTCTTAATCAATTTATTTACAAACTACAAATAAAAAATTTTATAAAATATTCAAATAATAATCTAAGTCAAAAGAAAATTTAAAAACATTTAACAATAAATATATCAAATATATAAATATATATTTCAGTTATAATAATTTAAAAACAATTAAAAAAATAAAAAAAATGCAGCACAGCCGAAACGGATGTGGGATATCCGATTAGCCTTCAACGGATATCCCACATCCGTCGACGGAAGTCGGACATCCGTCGAAGGCAAACGGATGTCCCACATCCGTTTTAGCCTTTCGTGCACAGTAAAATCGTCGACAGAGCAAGGGTTGAAAGAACCAACCTGGAACGCAGATCTGCTCTTCCACGCTGTTCCTCCGCACACGCTATTCCTCTGCACCAGTCTTGCTCCACACATACGATCTTCTACAAAAACGAAAAACAAAGAAGAAAGAAGAAATGGAGAAAAATGGAGAAGTTGGAGAGGTTACGGAAGTGAGGGAGAGGTTACGGAAGTGAGAAGTGAGAGATGGAAATGAAAGGTTGGTAGGTGTAGGGCAGTAAATGAAAAGTAAAAAATTTTACTTTAGGACATAATTGGAATTATATAAAATTGGGTTAGGACATAATTGGAATTATATAAAATTGGGGAGGTGGAGGGAGAAGCACGTGGGGGTGGAGGGAGCAACGCCCTTAAAGAAATCACACGTCCAGCAAGAAGCATACGAGCGGCCCACGGGAATTAATTCTGGTCCAGTTTGGGAGGTGTCACGGCATGGTTTGCTGGATGAATGAAGGGGTGCAGGTCCAGCAAGCATCACCGTCTAACAAGGGGCTTCACGCAGACAACAGGGTCCAGTAAAGGAAGTGGCTTTCATTCGGAGATCCAGCAGCTTGGAGGGAGATGTTTTTCCAGCAGCAGAAACACCCATCCAAGGATGGTCCAGCAAGCATAGGCTTCACACTTTTAATAGCTGAATCACGGGTCCAACAAGCAGGTGGTGGCAAAAAGAAGAAGCGGTCCAGCAGCTTTGAAGTCCAGCAGCGTCCAGCACACGTCCAAGGAGAATGAAGACGCTGGATCAGGAGGAGAAAAGTGGGCTGGTTCATTAGGGCAGCAACACGTGAAATTTGGGGATCATCTTTCATTTTTTGGAGAACACACGACACGGAGAATGGAGGGATACGGTTGAGGTAGAGAGCTGTGATTGATTTTGGAGGAGAAAGCATGAGAAAATGGTGTGCACATGGGATAGGGGCACTGATTCATTTTCATGGAGAAATGAAGTGGTGTTGTCACGACCTGGTGACTTCCTAGACTGTTGCGTGCTGATTCAGTCTTTGGGAGAGGTGCTACACGGTGATGAATTTTTAATTTCCTTCTTGGAGAGAAGCAAGCAGCTGCCACGTCCGAGCTCCAAGTGTCACGGCCTGAAGGAATTTTCAATGTCAAATCCAAATTTGCTTTTAGATAGTTATAGACGCTGATTTCATTGAGAGCTAATTTCTTTTTCTTTTCTTTGAGAAACTCATGGTGATGGAGCTGCAATGTGTGCGTGGATGCTGCTGGAATATGCACTTCATTTATTAGCTAAGCTTTGGTTCTTTATTTCCGCTGTGTGCATTTTAATTTTTAGCTTAAACGTTGTTTCTTTTTCCAGACACAAGGTACCTTACAATTACTAGATTGAATGTTGCGTCTTTTTATTTAGGCTTAATACCTCTTTTGCTCTCTCTATAAGGGAGCAATGTTCAAGTCTGTCCTACATTTTTTAAAAAGTTCAATGTGGTCCCAACTTGTGAAAAAAATGTACAATTAAATCCTTTTTGGTCACGACGTTAAATATTTAACGATGAAACTGCTCCTTTGGACTAAACTTGATGAGCTGTTCATTTTTTCTCTTACGTGGCATGGTGACGTGTCAATTTTGAATTTAAAAAAAAAATTGCTTGACACATCATCTTCTTCTTCCACCTCCACCAATCCTGAATTTAGGGTTTCTTCTCTCACATCCTTGGAGAGGTACCTGAGGTCCTCTGGCAAACCATTTGCAGTGAGGATTTTCTTCTTGCCAATTCTGTCACCCATAAACAGTACTTGATTTTCTTCTTGCCTCTGATTTGAGTTCAATATCTGATTTCTCAGTTTCTTTCAACATTTGTGCTACTTCTCGCTTGCAGTTTCTTTCAACAAATTGATACAGCATCAGGATCTACGTTCTCAGAGCCACGCCTCAATGGAGAGATCGTTGTAGTTGGCAAGGTCTTTAACGAGGATAAAGACCGGTGAAACAAAATCAAAAAAAGAACAGAAACAAAACAGAGTTAACATATCAGATAAGATTCATTTACCAACTACAATCCCAAGTTTAATCAATTCCATGAAAGAAAATGCTTTATCTCCATTCCATTAAACACGAAACACTAATCTTTATCATTTAATCTGATCTTGCTATGGAATAACCAGGGAAATAAGATTTTGGAGAGAGATCATCGGAGTTGGAGTGGAAATGGAGGTGGGAGCCGACGGAATCGGGGTGGGAGGAAGAGGCGTGCTTGGAAAGCTGGTGGGTTTTGTGAGGAGGAGAGGGAGAGGGAAGGAAGAAGGAAGAAGGAGACGGCGGCACATGACTCTGAGTGTCGTGGTGGACAAAGGAGTGGAGGGAAGAAACCCTAAATTCACAGTTGGTGGAGATGGAAGATGAACCTGATGTGGACTTTAATGAAAATCACAAGTTTACCCCTTATGCAGCCACGTTATAAACCTAAACAGCCACGTTGCACAGATCACTCCACGCTGTAAGCTGGATCGTTAAATATTTAACGCCGTGACCAAAAAGGATTTAATTGTACACTTTTTTCACAAGTTGGGACCACATTGAACTTTTTAAAAAAGGTAGGACGGACTTGAACATTACCCCCCTGAAGAGGGACCAGAGAGACCAAAAGAGGTATTAAGCCTTTTATTTATTACCGCTGCAATGATATTTTTTTCTTACTTAGCAATTGCATTTCAAATGGGTCATTAGTTTTTTTAATTATTTGTTGCATTCAAATGGATTCACGCACTTTTGTATTTCGTTTTATTCTAGCTGCACGACATTTTAAGTGTTTCAGTTTACTGTTTTCATTCACTATATTGTCTACTATGTTCGATTTATTGTTTTGGTTCGGTTTATTTATCTTCTTGCATTTTCAATTTCCTCACTTGCATCGTTCGGTCTTCATGCTTTATTCATTTATTTCAATGTTTTCAATTATGTTTGATTATATTTAATTTCTAGTTTTAATTTAGTTCATTTTTAATCACAAAAACACTTTTCAAACCCCCCCACTACGTGTTTGACCTAAGACTCGAACCACATTTGGTCCTTGAGAGACGACCTAGGAGTCACTTCCTAGCACTATACTGCATTCTTTAATGCACAACAAATTTGATGGGCCGCGACAGCCGCATCAAGTAGATCAGGTTATGTTCTTCAAGTTTAGATAGCAGTATTGGGTATCTAACTAGAAGTATTAAGAACAAAAAACGTCTTGATAAGAGTAGTGAGAGTGCACACTCATGACTCGATATTATAGATGATTTTCCTTTCTTAATTAATTCTGAAGTTTTGAGAAAGAAAAAGTTGTGAATCCAGTGTTGTTGTTTCTAGTGATTTTTGGCATGTTCTTTTCTTTATGGTAGTGTTTGATGTTCTATATTGGATAAAATAAAAATATCTTTTATTTTTATTTTATAATTTTAAATATTAGATACTTAACTATGGTATGGAATTAGGTGATTAAAGTATTTAGGAGTAGTATAAAAAGTTATTAATTAGTTTTAGTTTTATTTTTAAATATTCAGAATGGGTTCAGAGAAGAGAGTAAGTTATTTTTTATATTAATTATATGATCCTTAAGTTTATGAGAGAGAAAACGTCTGGTTTAGGTAGTCTTCGTGAATCAAGATAAAATTAGTTTTTAATGTATCTTTTGGCCATTAAAGACAAAAGTGTTATCACTCCGGCAAGTGTACCAAATCGTATCAAGTAATAATAAATGGTAAGACCAAGTGTCGTTTCCCAAGAGACTCACGACACTAAACAATATGTAATCGCTTAACTAATTAAGACTTAAGAACAATTTTTGAGGTTTTTGAATGCAAATGCAATAAAAATAAACATGAATGCAAATTTGATCAATTAAGGCTAAACACAAGAATGAATGGATGAAGTTGATGATATTGTTGTTGGGTTTAGATTTCACCTAATTTACTCTCATGCATATATGAATTCATCTTCTTCATTAATGTTAATGTCACTTTCTAATTTACCTTAAACCCGATGTCTCAGTGAAGAAAGCCTACTCCTAATTACTAGTTCACAATGTCTTGTCTCCCTAGCAATTAATCATGCATTACATTCGCATAGAAATTTAAAGGGAACCAACCCTCCTATCCCTATGTCTAGGTAATATTGCTTTTGAGAGAATTTTCCCAGTTCTAGATTTTCCCATATGTGTCCATATCGACAAAATCAATAATCATGCAATTGAATGAGTTAAACAAAGCATGCATAGAACATAGAGGAAAAACCCTAACAATTAATGAAGTAAAACATTTATAAAATAAATCAATTCAATACATGAGAGTTTAGAGGTTACATCTTCCCCAACAACAAATAAAATTTAGTTCACCATAATCATGGAGAAACTAGATGAACAATGGAATGAAAGAAATAGAAAAACCCTAGAAACTGAAGAGGAGACTCCTGCATCCCCAAATCTGCCTCTAGAGGAGCAAAATGTGTGTTTCTGTGCTTATGCCATCAAAAGATACAATCCCTAGAATGTGCAAGTCCTTAAATAGCACATAAAAATAACAGAAAATAGGTCTAAGCCCACGAAACTGGCGCTCAGTGCCCCTAGAATGTGTTTTGGTAAACAAGTTTGGTACGACAAAAGTTCAAGAAAACAACATAACCTTGTATGTATGCTTTGAGTTATGAGTTGAATATTGTGTTTTTAAACTGTGGCAAAACAACAAGTTCTAAATCGATTACATTAAGTGTAAATCGATTAAAACTCATGTCTTTGTAAACATATTGTTGAAATGTGTTGTGATGAGTTTTTGAAGGGAAAAAGTTTTCAAAATCTGTTTAAGTGAAAAGCTTAATCGATGACACTCGTTAGGTAATCAATTAAGTCTGTTATAATTTGAAAACTGTTTTCAAGCTTAGTCATATCTGTAATAACGATCATATTTTTAAATATGTTTGACTAACATTTATTGCAAATCAATTACAGTAATTGTGAATTCAATTAGAAACGTGTTAGTTGTAATTTTGTTACATCTGCTACTAATGTAACCGTTTGATGGGTGTGTCGCGGCCCATACAAATTTGATTTGCATATAAAATGCAATATAGACTAGGAAGTGACTCCTAGGTCGTCTCTCAAGGACCAAATGTGGTTCGAGACTTAGGTCAAACACGTAGTGGGGGGCTTTGAAAGTGTTTTTGTGACTAGAAATGAACTAAATTAAAGCATGAAATTAAACACAAGAGACTTAATTAAAAACGCTGAAAGATAAGTGGGAAGCATGAAGACCGAACAGTCTTAAAGTTAGACCGAACGGTTGTAAAGTGGAGACCGAACGGTCCCTAAAGAAAGGAAATGGAAATGCAGAAAATTTGGAAACCGAACGGTAAAACCAACTTGAACAACAAAGGAAGAGGCTGAACGGTCTCTAACAATGAAGCATGTTAGAGACCGAACAATGTTATTGGAAAATCGAATGGTACTTCAGTAAAGGAAGAAGCAGTAAACGTGCAGAATTTAAAACGCAGTGCAGAGGAAACAAAACTCAAATGCAAATTAGAAAATGAAATCAAATGGATTCAAAAACTGAGAGCGTAAATTAAAAGCATAAACTAAATGGTTCAAAATCTGAATGTCAAAACGGAATTGGAAATGAAGTGCAACAATAGAAGCATCAATAAACGCAAATTGAGATTGAAACAGCAAGTGCAGCACAACAGCGAAATGCAACAGTAAAAGTGAACAGTAATACGTGAAATCAGAAATGCAGCACAACATGATGATGAATAGTGAAAATTGCAACAGTGAAGAGGACAAAATGAACAGTAGAACGGAACAATGAACAACAAAATGCAAGAGCGAAGAAGACAATGAACAGTAAAATAAAACTGAAAAGTGAATGCAGCAATGATTTCAACTCTTAAATTGCACTGTAAACAAGATTCAATACATGGAAATGCAAAAGAAATAAAACCTAAACCTTCCCAAAGGGGGAGGAGGAAGAAAATTCTCCCCAAGAACAGGTACGTAGTGGCGGCTGGGAGACTTGCAGAGAAATCTGCTTTTAGGGTTGTTATATAACCAAAAGACCAACAATGCCCTCCTAATGGGCTTGTCCTACAAAATGACCTATAATTGGGCCCAAAGTCTTAAGGTTTGACCCAATGACCTTCTAAAACGAAATTAACTACACTACTAACGTGGGCACCTTCTTGAAGTCCAAGAATGTGCTTCCAACACTGCTTTCTCAGGTGCATCTCACCGTTTGGTCATTAAGGGCTCAGACTGATCGGTTAAGAAGGGCTCAGATAGTACTATGTAGTTCTCACGAGACCGTTCAGTCATCCACTTTCAGACAACAGTTGTTTGTCGTTCGATTCATTAGTGTTCGACTATTCTGTTGAACGGTGCTCAACTGGTATCTAACCGTTCGGTGGAGGCTTCCAGCAAGGCTTTCTCAGCTCGTTTGGTGCAGATTTCAATAGACCGTTCGGTGATGTAGTGCTCAGTTGGTAGCCTACCGTTCGGTTTGTAGTGCTCGACCACTTGGTTCAGGCTTGCAACAATCGTTCGATCAAGGCTTCAGCAAACTGTTCGGTCAGTTCTTGAACAGACCGTTCGGTTCAGAGCAATACTTCCAAATCTTTTCTCAACCTCAAACAGTGATTGTCCTACACATAATGATTGAAATAATTAAGCCCAAATAATTCAAATTAATTAAAATAAAAATTAGTCTTGAAATTTAGCCCAAATAGTGAAAATGCAACAATAATTGAGAATTAAGCACAATTCACTAACAAAATATGGTGCGGAAAGCTAAGTGAATGATACAAAATAGTGACTCATCACCGTTTACATTACTAACATAATCGTTTGTTTTGCGTTTGTCAGGAGGAAAACTATAAATTGACGCATTACACAACTCTGTAATAGATTGATCATTCAAAACTTTCATATCTGATATCTTTGATTTGAGAAAAGTGTTACAAGTGTTAAGACGCTCCAAGAAACAAGGTTCATAGAGTTTGAGACATCTTGAATATTAGAAACAAAGAAGCTTGTTTCTCAACACCAAGAAGAGGGGTTGTTGAATTGGTGATTTATAAAAACGTGCACTTTTCAATTCTTTTGGTAGAATTAGAATGATCTTTAAAACTTTCTTGCGCTGTAAGTAAAGTGCGTATGCAATGAAATGTAAAAAGATAGAGAAAGAAGATCAAACATAGTTTTTATCTTTGTTTGACCTCAATGCCTATATTCAGTAACCCTTCCAATGAACCCTTTGATTGAAGGATATTTCACTATAATTATTGAAGAATTACACCAAAGGTTTTACAGTAAACACACTCTCACAATGTATACACCTTTCCCACTGAAACAATCAAATATAGAAACGAATACACTTGCACACACAGAACCACATGTTCTTGCTGCAGAATCCCTTTGACAATCCCTTCTCAAAGTCCAAGATCTCCTTACTCTATTTCCTGGTGCACACGAACAAGGACCCTGCACAATCAACAAGTACGAAAACCTTTTCTGATCACAACAAATACACCTCAGCAGTGCGGATAGGATCAACAATCAAGCTCTCAAATTTCTTGTCAAGAATCCTTCGAGTTTCTTCAAGATCTTTGCTTCTTGATTCTTGGAGCGTCCATGAAATACGTAAAAGTTTCTCATATCAAAATTGTCAGATATGTGTATAAATGATCAAGTGTAACAGAAATACAAGCAATGCGTCAATTTATAGTTTCTATCATAACATATGCAAAGTAATCGATTAGGTAAGTAATGTAATCGATTACATAATAAAAACCAGATGTAACAAAATTACAACTAACTTAACTCTTAATTGACTTCACAATTAATGCAATCGATTCTCATTTAATGCCAGTCAAACATATTTAAAAACATGACCATTAAAGCATTTTTGAGTAAGCTGGAAACAATTTTCCAAAGATAACAAACTAAATTGATTACATAAAATGTGTAATCGATTAAGCTTAACACTTAAACAGAATTTGAAAACTTTTTGTCTTCAAAAAATCATGACAACTAATTTGAAAATGACATATGCAAAGACACGAGTTTTAATCGATTCACCAACTAATGTAATCGAGTCTAACTTGTTGTTTTGCCACAATTTAAAACTTAAGCTTTTGTGCTTGTAGTTTTCATCACTAAAAAACATACAATATGCATACAAAGATATAATCACATCATAATCACAGTAGTATGTAGAAGCAACAATATGTTCAACATATGCATTCATCAACAATAAGCATTTATGTATCCACATATGTATTAAACACAGAAAACACATTTCTGTTATGTCATGACAACATCTGTGTTGTTAAAGTTAATGTATTGTCATCATAAAAAACAAACATAGGAGTTGGGTTCAGCACTCATATGGCTCCCCTATCAACAATCTCCCTTTTCTTTAATGATGCACAACCATGATCAATAAAACAACCATGATGTATAATGCACAATCAGAAATTGTTTGACACAGTTTCAAACAGAGACATACAAATACATATATGTCATATACATTCAACTATCTCATTAAATATTCAATTATTTCTCTCCCTTTGGGCATTAGCAAAAAAGGATTTATAGCACAAAGTAATTGAAATACAAAATAATGATGCTCCACCTGTCAACAATATGTAATTCACATGATTTTAATTTCTTCCCCTTTTAACATGTGAACAAACATGTAATAGAATATTCTGCTCCCCCTATCAATATGCATTATTTCATAGTAGAGACTCAAACATTTTCAAGCAACATATCAAAAGATATGACAAATATAAGAGCATTTCATATACAACTTGAAGCTAAACAACTTAGTGTTATCGACCATAAAGTTAAAACAGATTCACTACGGATTATAAATAATGAGATTTATGATGAATGAACATATCTGAAATCAGAAGACATGGTTTAAAGAAAATTATTCAATAATTAAGAAACTTCAAACTAGATTGACGAAAACTTAATTGATTATGATTCTTCCTTAATCGATTCAGTTCTACAGTGTACTGAAATTCCATTTTAATGTAGTAATCAATCAGCAGACCTGCATAAGCTTTTCTTCTCAACTTGGTTAAGCATTAGTCCAGATACAGTGTAATTTGAAATAAACATTATCACAGATCAAGTATGAATATGCAATGTAATGATGTAATAGTCAAAATTTTCGACTTGCATTCATACAAGTGAAATAATCGATTCAAACAATTCAATTAATCATTCATAGTTCATATATTGTTTACCAAAAGATAGTTTCATTGAAATTGAAAGATGAGTACAATATGAACCAAAAGATGGCTTAATAGCCACGATAGCAAAACAAAACATTAAGGAAAACTAAAGATAGTCATAGCTAAGACCCTAAAACTCCTACACTGAATCTGATATCTCTATAAATTCTTCGTCTGTTTTGTCCTCTTCACTTCCAAATTCATCTTCAGAAGTTCCTCCAAAAGAACTAATTCTTAATGCATAGTCCAATTTTCTATGTATACTAGAAAGGGACTTTTGTAGCTTAGACAACTTATCTTCCTGCTTCTTCAATTTATCAACAACAAACTTTTCAAACTCTGATTTGGATTTGAATTGATATTTGAACATGTCAATACCAATAGATTCAACTTCCTCTATTTTAGGAAGATGTTCATCTTTGAAAGGCCAACCTTTTTCATCTCTTCTTAAGCCCATATGATGTAAAGACATCTTCTTAATCATATTCTTCTTTGAACAACTAAGAGTGATTTCATTTGAAACATTCACTCCATAATACCACATAACCTTACTAATGAAGACAACATAAGGAAGATGGTATACTTGTTGTCTAGTGATCTTAATCATGTGATGACTCACTTTAGAAATCCAGTTTGTTGGTATCTTAGCTCGTAACGCATGTAGCAAATAAAAAGCCTTAGTATTTAGCTGTGCGAGATTTTCATTCCTTGGGAGTAAGATCGTAGCAATCACAAAAGCACACAATCTTTCATTCGTTTTCAGACCGAAAACCCTAAATAGAGTGTGGTCCCTTGGCTGCTCAGAATTTCTTAGACAATCCTTATAGATAGCCACTTTATTTATGCTAGATATACCTTGATGACATTTCTTACCCCCAGGATGAAATCCTACAATTGTTTTCAAAACAACTTCATCAATGTAGATATCAACACCCTTTACACGAGAGAGAATATGACTGCCTTCAACCTTTAAGTTAGCATAAAACACTTTGACGAGCTTAGGATAGTAATCTCCTTCTAGTTCCACAAACTTAGTTAGTCCAGAGTAAACCAATCGTTCCTGAAATGTGAACCCTTCAATGCAAAAGTACATAATACTCAACCATCTATGCCTTATCACTTCCTTGAAACCCAAAAAACATGCGAAATCAGTTCGCTTTTCCTCATCACTGAACCAACCAGTTGAATTAGCCTCACTTTCAATAGGTGTAGGATTTTTTCTCGTCGAGAAGATGAAGAGGCCATTTCAGATTTTGGAATTTTAGAGATTACTTTTGCTCAGATAGGGTAAAGAGTCAACGCAATGAGTACACCACAAACTTTCAAAACTAGTATTTATAAAGGCGCACATCAGAATATATTTTAACAACAGGCCCATTTATAATTTCAGATATAGAAAGCCCTGATGAAACATTTTAATCGATTTTATTAATCTTGAAACCGGTTACTTCTTAACAATTTTACACAAAATAGAGAAGCATAGAAAAATAGTCTAATCGATTTCACTATTAGCACAATTGGTTAAAGTTCGTCAAGACTGTTTTTCAAATATTCTACATAGTAGATGAGGAAACAACATTCACACACATCAATACACATTCACAAACAGAAACAATGATGCATGAATACATGAATTGATAGTAGATGTTACCATAGAATACTACTCAAGAGATTTAGATATGTTTCATTGAAATTCATCCTTGAGTGTTGTCTAATGCTTGATCATCTTACTTCCCTACAAAACTTTCAAATGGTTTTGTTGCAGGTACTCATATGAACTTGGGGCCTTTCTTGTTAGTTAGAGGAGGTTTCTCTTTGGGAATCCAATTGTATTTTCCCTTTGGAACACCTACCTTTCCGTAATAACAGTTTCTTACAATATGCCCAATAGTATTACAATAAAAACAGGTATTGGAAGCAGGTTTATTCAATTCCATGAATCTTTTAGAATTTACTCTTTCACTTTTAGCTTTATAACCAATTCCCTGCCTATTTATTGCTCTACCTTGTGATCCTTGGAGCGTCAATGTAATTTGTAAAACTTTCTCAGATAAAAACTGTCAGATATGAAAATGTACAAATTGTTGATAGGGGGAGCCATGTGAGTGGTGAACCAAAATCTTGTGTTTGTTTTTTATGATGACAACACATTGACTGTAACAACAAAAATGTTGTCATGACACAAAAAAAAAACTTTTTTTGTGTTTAATAGATATGTGGATATATAAATGCATTATGTTGGACATACTACTACGATTCTGATGTTATTATATCTTTGTATGCATACTGTATGTTTCTGAGTGATGAAAACCACAAGCACAAAAGCTTAAGTTTTGCATTGTGCCAAAACAACAAGTTTGAATCGATTACATTAGTTGGTGAATCGATTAAAACTCGTGTCTTGGCATATATCATTTTCAAATGTGCTATGAAGAGTGTTTGAAGAGAAAAAGTTTTCAAAATATGTTTAAGTGTTAAGCTTAATCGATTACACATTTTATGTAATGAATTAAGTCTGCTATCTTTTGAAAACTGTTTTCGAATTAGTCAAAATGCTTTAACGGTCATATTTTTTAAATATGTTTGACTAACATTAAATGTGAATCAATTATATTAATTGTGCATTCAATTAAGAGCCGAGTTAGTTGTATTTCTATTATGTAACCGATTACATTACTAACATAATCGATTACGTTTGCGTCTATTACTGTTGAATCTTTTGGCAAACGTACCAATAGTCAACTGTAGTATAATGATTTTTAAGTAAGAGTATCAATCCCACGAGGAACAACTTCAATTAAATAGATAAATTTATCTCAAACAACATATATACAAGGGTATTCAATCTGATTCATAATGGATTTTGATAATTTATACTACGTTGCCTAAAAGTAAAATAGTAACAACAGATAAGTTAAAGAAAGTTTAATATGAGAAGTTGGGATTGAATTCATCTATCTCACTCGTCTGCAATCTGAATGAATATAAACATATAGCAACTGAAATTACCAATATTGATGCAACACACATAAGTCATTTATACCGATTCCTCGCGTATAAATTTCATAAGATCAGTTCCTTGAATATTGATTCCTCACATATCCAACAAACTGTCCAACATTATATTCAAGTGTTATAAGCAATTGATAAACTAAAATCTATCCCTAGCATCACAGGATATCAAGTATTCTTGTTCAAATCAGATTTTAGAAATACTTTCCAGTCACATCTAAAACCCACATTCATGAAACTATTGATAAAATATAATCAAACACTAAGAGCAGAACACAAATACCAATATTGAATAGAAAAAGAAATGCTATATATAAATATCACCATATTACATCCGAGTTCGAATCGATTACATTCAATCCTAAGAGAAAAGATTAGCCACTCATGGTAGCCATTAGCATTCTAAGAGATGAAGAAGAAGATCAACCAACTAAAGTGGAAGAACAACTCTTTCTGTGATATTTTTATCCGTCGCTCTCCCCATCCTTCCGTTCTTTCTGACTCGTGAGTATATATATTGCGCGAATTCTCGCTTAAGCTAGATGATTCTCGCTTAAGCTAGATGATTATCGCTTAAACGAGAAGAAACTTCTTGGAGAAGATAGGTCATTCTTGCTTAAGCTAAATTATTCTCGCTTAACCGAGAATAACTTTTAAATTAATGGCTGTTAGAATCGCTGCAACGGAATTATTAGCATGGAACAAACCAAGAGGGGGGGTGAATTGGTTATATACTTTTATTTTGCCTTTTATTATTTTTCTCTTAATTTTTCTTACTGAGCAGATAATTAAATATAAATGACAGAGTAAGGGAAAGAGAAAAATTGCAGAGGTGATTTTATCCTGGTTCAGATCACTCAGATCCTACGTCCAGTCGCTTATCTCAAACAAGATAAACCTTTTTCACTAACACAAAACAGTTACAAATATTAATCACAAAGAAAAACAATTTGTAAGAGTTTAGAAATACCACCTCTCTTGAAACCACAAGAGACGAACTTACACTTCCTTTGAATCTTCACAAAGGATGAACACCTCCTTCGAATGCTTCACGAAGGATGATTCTCTTCCAGGCACTTCCTCGGATACACCAAGGATGAACAAGCTATTCCTCTGTCACCGCAGTAGCACTTCAGGACTTTGCAGACAAGAGGTTCCTTAGCTTCAACAATCTCACAGAGTTCTCAAAGAGTTCAGAGATCTTTATCACAAGGGAAGAGTTGTTTTTGAGATAAAGAGTGAGCCATTTTATAGACTCAGCCTAATACCCTTCCATTCTTCGAAAACGGGCCATCTAACGCATTTAATCGATTAACACAAGTATTAATTGATTACAATGAGTACAACGGCTAGTTTTTCAAATCTGAAACCCCCAACGGCTAGTGTTAATCGATTATTCTCAGGAATAATTGATTAACTAATCGATTATTATTAGCTTTAATCGATTATTACAGGGGC
>JAHCHA010013396.1:1343124-1358833 GCA_027742795.1 Vigna hirtella | reverse complement strand
GCACTATTACATCAACTTTGATTATTATAAAAGCTTTATAAAATACAAAGATCTTCAATTTGTCTTTATGTATCTTGACTTGTGCAAATCTGTTCATCATCAAAACTTCATCTTTGATTTTTGCTAACAATTTCTGCTCATCAATTGCTCACCAAACTGTGGAGCAAAGTTAGAAATCATTCCAGCTTTCCTTTCCATCAGGAGCCTCCTATCTTGGACAATCTTAAAATCCTTCTCATGCTTGCGAGAAAGGAACCTGCTAGAATGGGTGTGTTCTGGTTCCTTATCCTTTCTCTTGGAAGCTGTAGTCTTGAATCTTTTGCTTGAAGAGGAGGTCATCCCTACATCAAACACAAATCACAAAACCACAAGACATGTTGTTAACCATTAGTAAACCATAAACATCATACCAAAACCATGCCAAACCACCGCTGAGGGCAAACAGAGCATGGTTGTTTAATCAGTTCCAACAACAATTTATTCATCAAATTATGCATAAAAATCAAAATCCCTAAACAACCATGTTCATGCTTTCAAGAACCCTAGAATGAAAATTTCTTGACTTACTTGGGTGGAGATGTTAAATGAATGATGAATACTCTAGCGATTTGAAGAAATCAGCCCCCAATTTCAGTGCTCTCACCAAACCCCAAAGTTAGATGGAAACCTAGTGAGAAAGTGAGTGGAAGAGAGGTTTTGTAAAGGGGGAAGAGGAAAAGTGGAGATAACACTTAGAAAAGTGCTTGAGAGTGTGTGAGAAGAGTGAGATCTGAAAATAGAACCAAAACCGCACCCTAGGGTATAAAAATACCTAAATGGGCCTAATCCCGCTAAGGGCAAATAGTCCAACCCAAGTCTGCAGTGATATCGCTCAGTGGAAATTTCCGTTGAGCGACATGATAACAGTTGAAAAATTGTTATTTTTATACTTAAAATTGACTTCAATTACAACCTTTATGACTTAGAAATTAGCTTGAACTCATGATTTTGTTGAATTATTGGAAATAACATAGTTGGACAAGTTTTATGCTTGATTTCCTTGTTTTTGCAGGTTTTTGTATGAAATTAATGAAAGAAGTGAAAAGGGATAGAGATGGAACCAGAAAAGGACACAAAAAGTGCAAAAGAGGAGCAAACGCAAGTACTGCTCAGCGCCAATTATCGTTGAGCGACACTCTCAAAGACCCGTTGGCACCGCTGAGGGGAGAAAAGCCGTTGAGGGGAAGAAGTGGTCACGCGTTACTACCGTTGAGCGGCACTTTTCTGGGCTTGGGCCTACTTTTCTGTATTTTTTAGAATATTATATAAGCTTTAGGATGTTCTAGGGTTTATATCTTTGACTGGGACGAAGAAAAAACGTACTCTTTCACCCCTTGGAGGAGGATTTTGGATGCTAAGGCTCCTTTCTCAACTTTCTAGGGTTTTATCCTTCACTTTTCCATTGTATTTCATCTAGTTTCACCATGAATATGGTGAACTAAACTTATTTTGTTGGTGGGGAATCAATGTAAATCTTTAGAAACTCTCTTGTATGGAATTTGTTCTTCAAGATCATTTATATGATACATGCTTTCTTTCATTAATAGTTAGGGTTTTTCCTCTTTGCTCAAAGCATGCATTGTTTAACTCATTCGATGTCATGATTATTGGTTTTGTCAATATGGACACATACGGGGAAATCTAGATTTGGGGAATCTCTCCCATTAGTATATTACCAACCTAGACATAGGAGTATGATAGTTGGTTGCCTTTAAGCTTCTGTTCACTATAATGCATGATTAATTGCTAGGCTGACAAGACATTGTAAACTAGTGATTATGATTAGGCTTTCTTCGCCGAGACATCGGGTTTAAAGTAATTTAGAAAGTGGCATTAATATTAATGAAAAGAATGGTGAATTCCTAAATACAAGAGAGTGGAAAAGGATGAAATTGATAAACCCCAACAACATATTCATCCATATATTTCAATTCACGTGTTTTGTTTCTTCTTGCCCATTGATCATCATATGCATACATATTTACTTTTCAGTCTTTTGCATTTGAAACTTTCAACAATTTGTTCTCAAGTTTTAATTAATCAATAAATCACATAACTGTCCAGGCCGTGAGTCTCTTGGGAAACGATACTTGGTCTTACCAGGATTATTACTTGATACGATTCGGTTACACTTGCCGAGGGGTAAACAAGTTTTTGGCGCCGTTGTCGGGGACTCGTGGTTTAACTAGTCTATTTATGTGATTTTTGATTATTTTTGACTTGTTGTGAATTCTGTTTTTATTTTTTTTGTTTTTATTTTTATGTTTTTATGTTTTTATTTTATTTTATTTTCTGTTTTTATTTTTAGGTTTTTATTTCCTATCTTCTTATCTTTTCAATTATATCTTTCGATTATTTCTTCTCTTTTCTATCTTTTTGTGCTAACAAAATTTTTATAGGGTCTTGTTTCCTTGTGTATGTAGGGTAATATTCGGACTAGAAGCAAAAAAGATTTATGAACCTCTTCTTGAAGGTCGGACGAAAGTAGAAGGAGGAGGAGAATCAGAACTTCACGAGAATTATTCTCTTCTCCTGAGACACTCTTACAACCTTCGCCACAAAGGTCTTACCATAGCATTGAAAATATGACAAAGGAAAATAATGGTAGACGGACTCTTGCAGATTACACCACTTTGGTTGGCCCTCAACATTTTAACAGCAAAAAAAGTCGAGGGTCAATGCTACAAACATGGAGGGGAAACCAGCATTGATACAATTGGTAAAAAGTAATCAGTTTAATGGGCTATCACATGAAAGCCCGTATGAACATCTCACCACCTTCAATGAAATCTATAACACCGTGAAGATAAATGGAGTGCCAGATGAAACAATCAAGCTTAGTTTGTTTCCTTTCTAATTGGGAAGCAATGCTAAGCTGTGGTTAAATTCTTTTCCAGAAGATAGTTTTACAGAATGGGAAGCTGTGGTTGCAAAGTTTTTGAACAAATACTTCCCACAATCTAAAGCCAACAAAGGGAAGCAAGAGATCTCTTCTTTGAGACAAGGCATGGAGGATGTAGCAGCAGTACAAAAGCTTATTGAGAAAGACCGCCATGCACGGTTTTGATGAAGCAGCAGTAGTTCTACTTTTCCTTGGAGGTCTTGGTTCACAAACCAAGTTGATGCTAGATGCCTCAACTGGAGGTAACATTAAATGTAAAACTCCAGAGGAAGCAACAGAATTGATAGAGAACATGGCTGTTAATGACAATGAAATGCATAGTGAAAGAGCAGCCTCTATTCAACCGAAAGGGGTTCTACAATTGCAGTCAAATGATGCCTTGCTTGCTCAAAATAAGATTATAACTCAACAGTTGGAGAATCTAACAAAGACATTTGCTCAATTGCCAAAGGAATTAAAAATCGTTGCTCAAGTTCAACAACAGATGTGTGAACTATGTGGTGGTGACCATATTAATGATCAATGTGCTTTTCCAGTGAAGGCCCTGGAAGATGTAAATTTCATGAACAATCAATTTCCATACCGCCAAGGGTGGAAACCTCACCCAAGCATGGGTCAAGGTCAGGGACAATCTGGACAAGCTGGGCAATCAGGACAATTTAATAGGCCACAACAACAACCATCATTATGGCAACAGATGTCTACACTCGCTGAAAAATATACAAAGTTGGAAGAAACTCTTAACCAGTTTATGCAGGTAACCATCTCCAATCATAACAGCACTTAAGCAACCCTTAGAAGTATGGAGATGCAAATCGGACAGTTAACTAAGAAGTTGGAAGAAAGGCCTGATCAAAGTTTGGGGGCTAATACTGAGGTTAACCCTAAAGAAGAGTGTAAAGTTTTAGTGAGTATAGATGCTGAAAGAGTTGAGTTAGAGAAAGAAAAGAGAGTAGAGGAAAAAGAAAAGAGAGTAGAGAGAAAAGAAAAAGAAGAGAGAGAAGAGATAAAAATTGAAGATATTCTTCCTTTTCCAACAGATTATGAGAGATTAGAGAAAGAGAGACAATTTGGGCATTTTACTGAAATATTCAAACAATTGGAAGGTGATTTACCTTTGAAGGAGATATTGCAACAAATTGCAAATTATACAAAACCCATAGAACAAGTCTCCACAAAGAAAAGACATAGAGAAGAGGAGACAAATAATTACAAAGCAGTCAAGAAGAAGCTACTCCCTCCAAAAGAGAAAGATCCAGGAAGTTTCACCATTCCATGTCTCATAGAAAAGAAAAAGGTAAATAAAGCCCTACTTGATTTAGGGTCAAGCGTTAATTTAATGCCTTATTCTTTACTTGAACAAATGGGTGATCTTAAAGTCAAGCCTATAAAGATGAATATGTTAATGGCGGATTGCTCTTCAAAGAATCCGTATGGTATAACAGAGGATGTTATGGTTTGTGTTGGAGAACTAAAATTCTTGGTGGACTTTGTGCTGATGGAGATGAAGGATGAAAGGGTTCCTATTATTCTTGGAAGGCCGTATATGAAAACGGCTAAAGTCATCATTGATGTAGATGAAGGAATAGTCACTACAAGAAATATTGAAATTATATACAGACTATTATATACGGATATAAATCTGTATATAAATTAAATATTTTATACGGATATTATATACGGATTCTAAAAAAAAATTATATACAGATATTATATACGGATTTTCCGTATATAAATTCCATACATAAAATTGGCGCGTGACGGCGGGAAAATTTCATAAGGATATAACCCATGTAATTTCCATTAACCGTATGTAAGTAGAATGAAGTATATTATATACGAATTTCAAAAATAATTTTAAAAAAATGAATTTTTTATTAATTAGAAGCTGAAACCTATCATTCACTATTTGCTATCCCTCTCGAACCGTCGAGCTACTCTCTCTGAAAACCTCGAGCTATGTCTCTCCTCGAACCCTCGAGTCCTTTCTCTCTCGAACCCTGGAGCTCTCGCCGTCCCTCTCTCGAACCCTGGAGCTCTCGCCGTCCCTCTCTCGAGCCGTCTTCGCTCTCCCTGTCCCTCTCTCCAGCCCTCTTCACAGTCCCTGTCCGTCGTGCTCTGCTTCTGTGTCCTCTCTCTCTGTCGAAGTGTCCGTCGTGTTCCGGCGTTCACCAAGCAATCTCCTTGTTCGTCGGGTGTCGTAGTTGGACGCTGAAGGAGTATCTTCATCCGGTAAGTAAACCCTAATCCTAATGCTTAGTAATCGATGAAATCGTTAATCGCGAACCCTAATCTTTTTCGTTTTTTGTTTTATTTGACACATTTGTGGTTGGTCTCGCAAGCCGTGGTTGGAGTGTTAGGAAGCATCGATTGAGGCTAGTGTTTGGCAGTTTAAGAAGATTGTCAGTGGTATGTAGGACTGAGACATATACCATTTGATTATGAAGGCCCTTAGTGAAGGAACCAAAGGTGAGCGAGTTCCTTTGCCTTTTGAAGTTTCTTAGATGCAGAAAAAATTGTTTGTACTGTGTTCTTTTGCTTCATTTGCTTAATAATATGTTGTTATGGGTTTTGCTTCTTCTACCAGATTTAGATCCATCGTGGTGATATAACCGCCTTTGGTTATTTGCCTGTATAGAGAAATTGAATGCTTTTCTAATGTTTATGATGCAATGCGTTTGTAATTAATGAGTGTATTAATTTTTTGTTATAATAAAAATTATATGCTTTGGCCTGCAATGGATTGTGTAGTTTGTTGTTGATGGGGATCCGTTAATTACTCAGTTTGATTCTTTGTGATGCGTGTGCATGAGGTGTCATATGTGTTAAGATGCTGATGGGCAGGACTGTGGTCAAGATATTTCCAGTGCTTTGTTAAATATTTCCAGTGCCTATGGTTGTCATGAATCCTGTATAATATCTTTGCCAAACATTATTTTTGGCATGTGTCAATGGGGGTTATAACTTGGAGAGAGTTCTAGAGCAATTGGAACACAATTTGTTTCCCTCGTAAAAGGATGTCCCAAGTAGGTCCAAACCCAATATCTCAAACACTACCGTGCTCAAAGCGATCATCTTTGACCATGCCCATAATCATCTTGCTCAGGTGAACCATTCAGCTATTATCGGACTCTTATATTGAGATTATTTCTTAATGCCATTAGATTAAGTACACGATGAATGGATTTGCACCTATACCTGGGAAATGTCTTCTCGCCGTTGATCAATCTTTTTCATTTTTCTTTGTAATGGAGGTTTCTTTTTGTCATGTTAATACAGGGTTTGATCACAAATAATGAAAGGCATTAGAGGAGCCATTTGTGGATGAAGAGGATAATTATAGCGGTGTTGCATGTTTGAATGTGATAGCAAAACGAATTGTTACAGTTTTTGCTTCTTTAAGAGGATAATTATAGCGGTAATACTAGGATTTGACATCCTCTTTTCTAATTCTCAATGTTGTTTTTTTTTTCTTTTGGAATGATGGAATTTTGACAATGAAGTTTCAATTTCCCCTGTATCCAAATATTTTCTGTGTCCTTTTTTTTGCAGAGATTTGTTGATTTCCTTTAGAAAAAGTAACAGAACAAAAGCCTTTAAGGATTATATTTTATAGGTATGTATTTTTAATGAATGTTAATTATGATGCAGGGGCTAGTTTTTTAAACATTATAGTTTGTTCTGTCATCCAACATGATTTGATTTTTATCTCTGCAGTCATGTCGGTATCTAGGTGGAAGATAATATATCTATTCTATGCTTAGATTTATGATGAATGGTATGAGTAAAGATATCCTTGATTTCTTCTATTATGTTTTTAGAGGCGGCTTGGTTTCTACTATTTAACCATTTAACCTATTTAGATTACTTAGTCTGTTTATAAAGAAATTTACTTGTTGTGTTTCAGTTCAATCATTTCTATAAGAATAAGAATCAATTAAAAAGAAAAAAGGCTTTATCATTTTTCTGTTAACTGTTCTAACTATATAGTATTTATAATTTGTCTATTAATGTGGATGCTTCATGCTACAATGATGAAGCGGTTTGAGATTGCAGAGCTGGTGGAGAATTTGAATGCATCAAATAGTTAAGTAAATTTCTTTTTGGTAGTATTTTACATTCCAACATTTTATATGTACCAATATTTTACCCTCCACTTAATACTTTTTTATATATCAGCTTTTCTCAGCTTTGCAATTAATATTATCTACACATTTATATTGTAATTAATTTATTAATTTGATTTATGTTACTGGTTTGATTTTTAACCCAGTAAGTTATACATATTATACTATTTGCCAAAGAAATTAATTTTAATGTTTGAATACTAAATTAGAAATTAATGTGATTAAATAATTGATTAATTATTGATCAAATGTTATTACATTATTTGTTAGCTCTAAAAATATAAATAATGTGAAGATGCAATATTAGAAAATATTTTAGTTATGACAAAAGCTTTGGACTTAGTCAAAGTTGTTTTGATTTTGATTATGGTGAAGAAAGTTCGTATAGTTGATTGTCTATGTAGACCTACATAATTATCATACTATAATATTTCAAATCGTTTTCTTATATATTAGTAGTAAATGTTCAAATTTTACTTTATTACGTTCACTAAAAAAACTTACAGATTGTATGACTTTTTGTTTCTAGATTGGCAGTTTGATGTATCAGCCTCGACATCTTTGTTGCCTCCTATTAGTGGTGGTTATATTTACACGGTGAGATAGACTCACTAAAAGAACTTTTCAGAACTTATACCACTGAATCGACTCACCGAGGCTTTGGAGAAGTTTATATCTCATCTATATCATCTATTGGTTTTTTTTGCAGAAGTCAAGGAAGTCTTGGTTTCAATTTCAGTCTTCTTAGAAGCACTTCTTTCAGTAATTCTTTTCTGCATCTGAATCATCATATCCTCCTTTCTCTTTCTATTTTCCTCCTTCTACAACATACCAAGGTAAGTTGAACTATAAAGGCAATAATTTTAGTTTATAATCATTATTTGTCAATGGAATTTGAGATCACGTCTATAATCATTATTCATAAATGATATTGGATTGGTTTTAGGCTTGTTAGTTATCTTGTAAGTTCATAATGAACTGTCATCATTATATTATGATGGATGCAAATCGTTACCTTAAATATTTTTGTGATGAAAACATGTTGGTTGGTATTATGCACTATAAGGTTGGAGGATGAGCAACATACAACCAGCTTAGCAGAATGAAGAGCAATGTCTTTTCTGAAGAATATCAAGGTTCCTTCTTTCATGAAGCAAACAAACCTAAAGATGAGCATGACAAGATATTCATAGTACATGGAGTCTCTAGAAGCAAAAAGAGAAGCAAGTGATACTTTTGTAGTCTTAGCTGAACTAAATAAATCTACTACTGTCTAGTATGATATTTATCATTGTAAATGGTTTTGACATAGTGCCAACTTAGATTTAGATTAATAAGTTTGTTTATTATGAGTATATATTAAAATTGTGGTTGTTGAATAGGTAACACATTATAATAGATTTATTAATGTAATTGTTTAAGAGTTTGTTAAAGAAAAAGAGTTGTATTTGTTTCTTTGAATTCTATTTATAAAAGATAATTCTTACTATTTGAAAATTTGGCAACTGAATTTGATATTTATCAACTATATAGAACTTTTAATTATTGAGTGCATACGAGAAATCAATTTTTTTTTTGTAAAATAAAAAATTACATATAGATTTTTCCGTATATAATTACATATAGATTTTTTTTATGTAATTATATACGGATTTTTCTGTATATAATTATATACGGATTTTATATACGGATCTTTTCGTATGTAAATTATATACGGATTTTTTCGTATGTAAATTATATACGGATTTTTTCGTATGTAAATTATATACGGATATATCCGTATATAATTTAGCTACACCTTTTTTATATACAGATTTTTGACCGTATATAATCCGTATGTAATATCATGTTATATACGGATTTTTGACATTATATACGGATTTTGGCTGTATGTAATTGGAATTTTTCTTGTAGTGAGTGGTGTTCCAAGACCGAGGAAAAAATGAGGTTATTGATGTCTTTAAAGAGGAACAGCAGACAGAGACTAGTTATAAAGCTACATTTCAGTCTTTTGTATTTGAAACTTACAACAATTTGTTCTCAAGTTTTAATTAATCAATAAATCACATAACTGTCTAGGCCGTGAGTCTCTTGGGAAACGTGAGTCTCTTGGGAAACGATACTTGGTCTTACCAGGATTATTACTTGATACGATTCAGTTACACTTGCCAAGGGGTAAACACGGCACTTGCGTGAGTTGTTTTCCTTCTTCCTAGCTTGCCCTAGGTGCCTTATACTCATGCCCCTCACTTACTCCATGCAATTAATTTCTCACTTCACTCAAACATTCAATCCCTATCATGCAACTAAAGCAGAAGCAAAACAAATAACAAAGGTAAAATGAATCAACTGGGTTGCCTCCCAGGTAGCGCTTGTTTAACGTCACGAGCCTAACCCAAAATCCACCAACACCCATCAGTAGGTGCAAATCTTTCTTACCAACACCCATCAGTATGTGTAACAAACCTGTTTAATAAACCTAGTATCCTTCAGTAGATACTTAACCACCTAGCATCCATCAATAGATGTTATACCCAAAAATTTCAACATAAAAATAATGTCCAAAGTATATAAAATTACATCACCAAAATCAACAATAAAATAAGAATTAATGTTCTGAAACCACTAGGGTGCCTCCCAGAAAGCGCTCTTTTAACGTCATTAGCTTGACCCAATAAAGTTCAAATTTCATCTTCAATGTTGGTGTTCATCTTTATGTCATCACACCAACTCATCAGTTGCTTCCTGTTTACCTCCTTGATTCTTCTTGAATGTGGAGATTCAATTTCTATCACTCCATCCTTTTTATAGTCTTTCACAACCCACAACCTGTTTTTGAATCTCACATGTGTACCAAGTTTGGGTTGTGCTTGCATCAAGTCATCATGAATCGTCCTTCCTTTGCCATCTTTTTCTTCTTCCCTAACCTGTGACAAGAAACAATTTTTACCTGGGAAGTCTGGCTTTACATCTTTAAAACTAGTCATGGGTACATCTTGATATGTAGCTTTATCACTAGTTTCTTCCTTTTTCACCTGCTGCTCTTCTTTGAAGACATCAATTATTACCCTTTCTTCTTGGTCTTGAAGCACTATCATTCCTTCATCTACATCAATGATGACCTTGGCCGTTTTCATAAACGGTCTTCCAAGAATCAAAGGAACCTTTCATCCTCCATTTCCATCACCACAAAGTCCACCAAGAACTGTATTTTTCCTACACAAACCATAACATCTTCCACTATACCATAAGGCTTCTTTGAAGATCCATCCGCTATTAGCAAAGTCATCTCTATTGGCTTGACTTCAAGATCCCTAATTCGCTTAAGTATAGATAAAGGCATCAAATTGACACTTGACCCTAAATCAAGTAGAGCTTTCCTTATCTTTTCCTTCCCTATGACGCATGGAATGGTAAAACTTCATGGATCTTTTAGTTTTGGAGGAAATGAACTCTTAGCAGCTTTTCACTCATTAACTCCTCCACTATATATCTTTTTCTTTTGGAGATTTGATTCTTATGATTTACCTGAGCTGAAAATTGTTGCCATGCTTCATTCACAAGTAGGTCAACATCCATTTGATTAAAGATATCTTTACAAAGCCCCTCTTGTCTCTCTTTCTCATAATCTGTTGGAAAAGGAAGAATATTTTCAATTTTTTTAATTTTTTTGTCTTTTCTCTCTTCTTTCTCTTTTCTCTCATCGTCTCCTTTTCTCTCTACTCTCTCTTCTTTTTCTTCTCTTCTCTCTAACTCAACTTTTTTCAACATTCACACTCACTAAAACTTTACACTCTTCCTTAGGGTTAACTTCAGTATTAGCCCTAAAACTCTTATCAGGCATATCTTCCAGCTTCTTAGATATTTGGCTAACTTGTATCTCCAAGTTTCTAGTAGCCGCTTCAGTGCTCTTTTGAGTGGAAATAGTGACCTGCATAAATTGCTGAAGAGTTTCGTCCAACTTTGTATGTCTTTCATTGAGTGTAGACACTTGTTGTCATAGTGTTGGTTGTTGTTGTGGCCTATTAAATTGTCCTGATTGCCCAGCTTGTCCAGATTATCCTTGACCTTGACCCATGCTTGGGTGAGGTTTCCACCCTTGGTTGAAATTACCTTGGCGGTATGGAAATTGATTAGCCATGAAATTTACATCTTCTAGGGCCTCCACTGGAAAAGCGCATTGACCATTGATATGGTCACCACCACATAGTTCACACATTTGTTGTTGAACTTGTGCAACAGTCTTTAGTTCCTTTGGCAATTGAGCAAGTGTCTTTGTTAGATTCTCTAACTGTTGAGTTATAATATTATTCTGAGCAAGAGAGGCATCATTTGATTGCAATTGTAGAACCCCTTTCTGTTGAATAGGAGTTCCTCTTTCACTATGTAACTCATTGTCATTAGTAGCCATATTCTCTATCAACTCGGTTGTTTCCTCTGGAGTCTTCCATTTAATATTACCTCCTGTTGAGGCATCTAGCATCAATTTGGCGTGTGAACCAAGACCTCCAAGGAAAAGTAAGACTACTACTGCTTCATCAAAGCCATGCGTGGGAGTTTTTCTCAAAAAACTTTTATAACGATCCCATGCTTGACCTAATGTCTCCTCCATGCCTTGTCTGAAAGAAGATATCTCTTGCTTCCCTTTATTGACTTTAGATTGTGGGAAGTATTTGTTTAAAAACTTTGCAACCACAGCTTCCCACTCTGTAAAGCTTCCTTCTAGAAAAGAGTTTAACCATAACTTAGCATTGCCTCCCAATGAGAAAGGAAACAAGCTAAGCTTGATTGCTTCATCCGGCACCCCATTAATCTTTACAGTGTTAATAATTTCATTAAAGGTAGTGAGATGCTTATATGGACTTTCATGTGATATCCCATTGAATTGATTACTTTTTACCAGTTGTATCAATGCTGGTTTCACCTCCATGTTTGCAGCATTAACCCTCGGCCTTGCTATACTGTTAAAATGTTGAGGGCCAACCACAATGGTGTAATTGCAAGAGTTCGTCTACCATTATTCTCCTCTGCCATATTTTCAGCGCTTTGGTTAGACCTTTGTGGTGAAGGTTGTAAAAGTGTTTCTGGAGGAGGGAAAAGTTCTCTGGATGTACGAATTCTTCTCCTCCGTCTACTATCGTCCAAGCCTTCAAGAAGAGGTTCTGAATTTTTCTTGCTTCTAGTGCGAATTGTTTCCTGCATACACAAGAAGACAAGTTCCTAGAAACAATTGTTAGCACAAAAAGATATAGAATAAAAAGATAGAAGATAGAAAGATAAAACAGATAGAATTAGAAATACAAAAAGATAAAAACAAAAACCAAAAAGATAAACTTAAAGATACAAAAATAAAAATAAAAAGATAAATCAAAATTATACAAATCAAGTCAAAGTTAATCAAAAATCACACAAATAGACTAGTTAAACCACGAGTCCTCGGCAGCGGCGCAAAAAACTTGTTAAACCCTCGGCAAGTATAACTGAATCGTATCAAGTAATAAACCTGGTAAGACCAAGTATCGTTCTTCCAAAGGACTCACGACCTATACAGTTGTGTGGTTTGTTGATTAGATAAGACTTGTAAAATCGATTGATTAAGATTTAAATGCAAATACTCAAAAGTAAATATGAATGCATGGATTGATCAATGGTAAGAAGAACCAAAACACGTGAATTGAAATATATGGATGATTATGTTGTTGGGGTTTATCAATTTCATCCTATCTACTCTCATGTATTCAGGAATTCATCTTTCTTCATTAATTCTTAATGCTACTTTCTAAATTACCTTAAACCCGATGTCTCCGTGAAGAAAGCCTAATCATAATCACTAGTTTACAATGTCTTGTCTCCCTAACAATTAATCATGCATTATAGTGAACAGAAGCTTAAAGGCAACCAACCATCATACTCCTATGTCTAGGTTTATACTACTATTGGTAGAGATTCCCCATATCTAGATTTCCCCGTATGTGTCCATATCGGCAAAATTAATGATCATGACATCGAAAGAGTTAAACAATGCATGCTTTGAGCAAAGAGGAAAAACCCTAACAATTAATGAAAGAAAGCATGTATCTTAAAGAAGATTTTGAAGAACAAATTCCACACATGAGAGTTTCAAAAGGATTACATTGATTCCCCAACAACAATAAATGTTTAGTTCACCATATTCATGGTGAAACTAGATGAAATACAATGAAAGAGTGAAAGATAGAACCCTAGAAAGTTGAGAAAGGAGCCTTAGCATCCAAAATCCTTCTCCAAAGGGTGAAAGAGTGTGTTTCTGCTTCGTCCCAGCCAAAGATGACTGACCTAGGTTAAGTAAAACCTTATATAGTATTCTAAAAATTACAGAAAAGTGAGCCCAACCCCATCAGAATGCCGCTCAACGGTAAGTGCGTGTCCCCTATTCCACCCCTCAACTGCAGTTTTCCCCCTCAGCGGTGTCAACGAGTCTTGAAGAACACCGCTCAGCGGTAATTTCCGCTGAGCGGCACTTGGTTCTTCTCTTCTTGTGCACTTTTTATGTCCTTTTTTGATTCCATCTCTTTCCTACTTCACTTCTTTCATCAAATTCATCTCAAAATTTGCAAAAACAAGGAAATCAAGCATAAAACCTGTCCAACTCTCTTATTTTCAAAAACATAAGCAAAAGCATGATTCCAAGCTAGTTTCTAAGTCATAAAGATTTTTTTTATATCCATTTTAAGTATAAAAATAACAGTTTTTCAACTGTTATTAGAAGGGGTTGGTTTTCCCATAGTTGTTCGATGGTGGTGGGGGATATGATGGCGGCTTAATCTGCCAAAACGCAAACCACCAAACTGTAATCCTGACCGGATTGCTAAAAATAAAAAGAAAAATCAAAACCAAAAAAAAAGGAGAGAAAGGGGATAACAACTGAAGCAATGTAGATTTGAGATTGTTCACCATACAACACTAAAATTGGGGATGAGGATCTGGATTAGAACCCTAGGAGCTGTTATCGAGAAGTAGCTTCACTCCCAATGGCCACCGCTTGCTCTTCACTCCAGAGGCGATGCACTCCCAGGCAAGGTGGAAGTTGCGCTCGCAGCCGTCGAACACGACGAGGTGTTGGTGGCTCCCAGTGGTGGCGTGGCAGGGCTTGGAGCAAGCAGCACAAGGAGCGAGGCCACCGCTTTGGAGGGCAGTGGGGGCTCCCGGCGGTGGCCCGAGGTTCTCGTGATAAGTGAGGACGACGTCGGTGATGGAGTCTGGTAGGGTTTCGGTGAACAAGGAGGAAGGCGAAGGGGTCTCGGTTGATTCTAAGATCGAGCGTCCTAGTGGTGGTTGTTGTAATGTGGCTGCAGCGGGCGTTAAGGTTGGAGCATAGAGAAGAGAGAGAAAAAAGAAAAGGAAAAGGGAAATGGAAGATGGGAGAGGAAGACGCTTGCGCAAGAAGAAGAATAAGAAAATATCAAGATACTGACTCGGTCTGATTAACTGGTGCCTAAACCATTTAAAGTTCATATTATATGCCTCGGGTTATAGACATACCGAAGCATAAAGGCCCTACTTCTTCGGGTAGGCGGGGCAATATCGATTGGATTTGGGAGCTGCGGAGATGTCAAGTCTGGCAGGCTATTATGCCTCGGTTCTGAGCAAAACTAAGGTAGTATCTCGTTGTCAGAAAAAAAAACCTGATTTTGTAGTTGGGGCTGATGAAGTGACGCGAATTTTATGCTTCGGTTGGCCTTCTACCAGAGACAGTAACATCTATAGGCATCAGTTCATATATAACCGAGGCATATAACCACTCAATATTTATGGAAATGTCACCGCGCTTTTATACGCTTCGGTTTCAATAAAACCGAGGTGTATATAGCGCGCTAAAAAAGCTTTTTTTTACTACTGGTTTTACGTTTTTATTTAGATTTCATTTTATTAATTACTTTTTTCCATACCTTTTATAATTATCTTTCCTATTTCTTATCATTTTAACCATTAACTTTACTTTCTTACCAAGCGCTTATGGTCTTGCAAATAACGTGATGAATACATGCACGCAAGAGTGTAAAAAAAGTTGTAATTTCTAAGAACTTTTGAGTGAAAAATTCATAGAAGAAATTGTATTCCTACACAATTTTTAGAAATAATCTTGATCAATAAACAATGTTGAATTATTTTCATACTTATTGTCTAACTACTTCATGCATCTTATGTATTCCTTTTTAATATTGCAACTTGAGTATTAATAAAATTAATAAAATAAAAGAATTTGTTTTAACAACATTATAAAGAAAATTACATGATATTCTAAAAAGAAGTAGTGATATTTAAGGTGTGTGAGCAAGATATTAAAATATAATGTGAATTAAAACTATAAATAAGTAACATCCCTTATGGATTATTATAGTGTTTTAAGACAAAATTTTATCGAAAGAGTGTAATGTAATTAAGGTAACAATTTAGTATTTTATAAATTTTAAAATAGTCTAGTTCAGGTCAAAACTATATTTAATAGATTATGCTGTGATTAAAATGCTTTTAAGGATAACCTAGCTTTACACATAACATATGTAATAGGCTCAATTAAACTAAACTCTAGATATGAAAACACATAACATACCTTAACTTATTTTAGCATCATACAAAAAAAGAAATATTTGAATCCAAT